>PVKS010054013.1:0-10208 GCA_004027875.1 Aplodontia rufa
GGTCTAGTAACATGAGTTAAATCCAGATAAGATGTAATGCTTTACAATCTAATACCTTTTTTTTAGAATTATAAAGGGAAAGGGAAGGGAGGGATAAGGGAGGGTAATTGGGGGGGGCACTCCTGGAGATAATTGCAATATCCAGAATATTTACACATTTTATATTATTTTGTTAAAATCGTGTAAGGTTGTTCAAAAAATAATAATAAAAAATATATATGATTACAAAGTGAAAAAAAATAAAATAAAAAAATAAAACTGCATACCAGTAACCCCAGTGAATTGATTGGGAAGCTGAGGAATGAGGATCTCAAGTTTGAGGCCAGCCTCAGCAACCTAGTGAGGCCCTAAGCAACTTAAAGACCTCGGGTAAAAGTAAAAAATAGAGAGGTCTAGGGATGTTGCTCAGTGGTTATTCACCCCTTGGTTCAATCCTTCATACAACAACAACAAAAAGCCTGCATCCTGTAACTTTACAATATCACCCTTAGTTTAAATTTATTAAAACATTTAAAATATAGCATGAGTAGTTTAAAACTAATTACCTAGTCTGAACTTTAGCAATAGAAGAAGGACAGGGAGGAGGGCAGGAAGGAGGAGGAGGCAGAGGCGTTGTTGATGTTGATGTGGTCCTCATTTTGCCTTAAAGGAGAATTGGCTACATTTGCAGGACAGTATGCACCAGCTGGAGGAAGTGAAATTGAAGCTCTTATATTGAACTGACCAGCATGAATCTCACAGCTAGAAGAGTTAACTCAGTAAGAGAACATTTATTTTTATCATCAGACCCCAATGCTCAGCCAGACTTTTATTATACCTAACTACTATGTATAGCTAAAATGCTCTAATAAAAGACAAGAAAGAAAGAAGGGAGGACTTAAGACACTAAACTAGAACTGTGGTGGTCAAGACCTGGGATTTTTTTTTCTGAAGTACATTAATTCCTCGGAAATTTTAGGAGAGATTACATAGAAAATGAAGGCTGGCTGGGCATTCTGAGAAAAAGAAAATAAATTTGGAAAGTGTAACAGTAAGGTTAAGTGGATTTCTTATTATAGCACATATCAGAACTTTTAGTATGGTGATATGATTTGGGAAACAGCAAAAAGGAATCCACATACAAAGCCATTTAAGGGATAGCTTCTAATCATGGCAATTCAGGAAAAGTGGCAAAAATGGCATAACATACGGGACAAGCCTGAGCCAGTGATGTCACAAGAGTGCGATGACCTCATGAACAGGTTCAGTTGAATCTTGATGGGTTGCTGCTTCAGTGTCTGTAAAAACTTATCATTTCTACCTAAGAAGTCCCCAAAGCATCAAATAGCATAATGAAACACAATTGAGCTGGCAATCAGGAGACCAGACCTCAATCCCTACTGTACCATTTCCCTGCTCTAGTCCCTGAAGGCCCTGAGGGCTCACTGACTCAGTCAGTGACCATCTATTGTTTCATTGGCGTGAGACAGTCTTCTTGAGTCTACAGATATAGCAATGGACAAGAAAGACCAAGTCCTTACTCTCCTGGTGCTAACAGCATAGTGTGGAAGACAGACAGTAAACAAACAATTTCACCTGATGTTGGAGCACCAGGAAGAAAAGTTAGATGAGGTGTTCTTAAGAGGAGGACAACAGAACTCAGATAGCATCTCTGAAATTAGAACAGGTTGAACTCTCAGCAATTTTCAGTTTTAAGTAATTACATGTATCAAAATATTCCAACATCCTAGTTGGCTTTCCCAAATACAAGCTTATTTTTTTTCATTTGGAAGAAGTTATAAGAATAGTTATAAGAGTCATCAGCGTTCTGTGCACCTTTGGTGTTTCTACTGCTCATTCTGAGGGTAAACTAAACTGAACCAGAAGTGCAAAGCAGTAATACAGATTAGGAGAGATAGTAAAATGGCTAGGTAGTCAGGACCATGAGCCCATTAACTACACCTAGACGCTGACCAATAGAGAGCCTTTAAGGGGCATGCGCAGGGGCTTCAAATGCAAAAGACCATGAGGCTCACCTGTGGGAGCAACTCCCTTGTCCCAGAGGCAGGAAAACTAAGAAGAAAGGGTGAACACAGATGGGAACTAGGAAAGAGTTGTTACCTGTTTTGCATAGATTTTAACTAATGGTTTTGGTGCTTAGTTTCAATACCTGTTTTACATAGAGTTTAACCAATGATGCTGGTGCTTTTCTCAATGCCTGCTTTACATGAATCTTAATCAAGGCTCATACCCAAAATTAACATAAACCCTGGCCTACCATACTAAGATGGTATCCTGCTTCCAGGTACCCCTCTGCCTTGCGGAGACTCTGCTCTCCTTCCTTAAATAAATCCTGCTCCTTTTACTCTTCCTTACCATGATTGTCCATGGATTTTATTCTTCAAATTCATGAGACAAGAACCCAGAAGAAGATTGGCTCCGAATTCCTGGGGTAAATTTCCACCACACCAAGAGCTGCAACTCACCACTCCACAGTAACAGGGAAAACCCAGTTTGAACTGGGAATAGCTACTAACACTAGAAATGGGCTATTTTGGTCAAAGAGATCTGTAGTCAGCCCAAACTTCATTCGCAAGTGGGAGCAGAGAATCCAGCCTCATTTCAAAACCCCTGCATCAGCAGCACTTGAAATGGTAACATTAAAATGAAAGGCTACAGCATAATTCATTATTAGATCTAGCCTTACCATTGAGTTTGGCTCATATTACATATAATAGTGTATTTTTCACATTTGTTACAAGTAAATTAAAAATGAAACAATGATTAGTCACATACTTTTTAACCAAAGGACATATTTATGAAATATGCAAATATATTAAGAGATGACTAGAGAAGTGTTCTAGGAATGCCACAAAAATGTATTACACTGATGACTCAAGTTAACTTGATAATGGTCACTAACGTGTCATGTGTGACACCAGCACTTTAAGTTCATGTACTTCTTTTATCTATTGATTATAATTTTAATTTATTTGGGATGGATTTTAAGTAAAAGCCAAAGAAAATATTTTCAGAGCTCTGAAGAAACTCAGAGAAATGAGAAAATTTAAAAAAAAAAATACAGGACTGAATGGCCTCAGTTTCACCTACTGACTCAGAGACATTTGATTTATTTTTTGTTTTGTTTTTCATTTTCTGGGAACCCTATCTTTATTAAAGACATTAATAAATGGATAAATGTTAGTTCATGGTTCTACTACTTATCAAAGAGCAGTGATTTCTCAAACTTTTGAATGGTTTGATACAGATATTATAAGACTGCCAGTAATATTAATAACATAACAAACTCAAAGATGGGTAAATCCTTCTCATCTGTAACTCCTAGGAAACACAAAGAGCACTATTCATCCTTGAGCTTTCTGCACACATTCTGATCTCCCAGGCAGCTAGAGTATATAAAACTCATCTACAAGGGATTACACACATTATCAGTTCGATTTACAGCTTCCTTATGCTGTGATATATTTTAATTATGTTTATAAAAGTATTCTGAATTATGCTATAGAAGATGTGTTTTTATCAGTTTATGGATATTTAATATTCTCCTCTAAGATTTAAACAGTAAAATACTACATCTGAATCTTTTACCAACTACTTGCCAAAAGAAAAAGACCATTACATATTGACCCAATAATTTCATTTATAAGAAATAATCCTAATAGCAGCAAAAGTTTTATTCATAAAAATAATCACTAGATAATTTTATAACAGATTTAAATTTGGAATCATTATTATTGGTAGTATAATACTGTATGAAGCAACATATGAGGGGGGAATACTTAAATAAGGTAGACCATGATTGTATTATCAGTGAACTGGTAATGAATTAGATTAGATTAGATTAGATTAGTCCCTAATTCAGTAAACGTTAGGAGGTTTCTACAACAAAATTTCTAACAGCACAATAAATAATCATTTACGAATAAATAAATATTTCAGAAATGAATATTTTAGAAACAAAATAAAACTCAACCAAATGCCCTATATGGGGGTTTATTTCTGTAATAGCAAGAAGATCTCAAATCATTCAGGTCTAAACTACTCTCTTCTTTATTGTTCCAAACTGCTGCTCCTATGTCAACCATTGTATTTCCATTCAAGGCACAGGAAGGGAAAGGCGGTGCCATCAGATATCTCTCACAACCCTAGGCCAGCTATATGACCACTTTTTGATGCAAAGAAAGCTGGGAAGTAGTATATTTGGATTGACATTCTCTATAGTGTCAGGAAAGGGAGAATGAGATTGAGCGTGGATGCTGTGTGAACCAAATCTGCCAAAGCAACCATAAAAATTATTTGAGCAAACATTTGGTATGTTCATTAAACTGCTTGTTATTAAATAATTAAATGCAGCAACAAGGAAAGAAAAGGAATAGGAGAATAAAAAGCAAAAATAGTGCAATAACAATGGCAAACAAAACACATTAGCCTAATGGCAACTTTGTATCTGATATTACTAAAGCTAGTTAAGAAACAAGGATAATAAATCCTATTTCCAGGGGGAAGACTATATACCTTTGAATGTTAAAAAAGTTGTTATTTTAATGGTTTTGGGTGTAATTTCATCCTTAATTTACATTTTTTCTTCACATTTCTAATAGTTAAATGAATTATTTTAGAATTAAAAAAAGTGGGGTTATGGCTTCAACATATGCATTTGGGATGGAAATAGTTCAATCCGTAGCAAAGAGTAATAAATTATCAAGGCAGAGACATGCCTACTTAGCTATACTAAGGAATTTCCAATTCCTTGTTTATTTCATATGAAAATTAATTTATCTGTTTCTGGGCTGGAGCTGTGGCCCAGCGATTCAAGTACTTGCCTGGAATGTGCAAGGATGCAAGTATGAACCCCAGCACCATGAACACATTGAAGTAATGAAGTGTCAGAGCAACAAAGGCCACATGCAAACTAAATAAATTAAATTCTCTCCTTCTCTCTCTCTCTCTTTCACTGTTCCTCTTTAAAAAGGAGAAAAAAGAAAAAAAATTATCTGTTTCTGGAATCACTGCAGGAACTTGAAAGTCAAAAAATATTCCAGTCCATGTTTTTGAATGAATGTCAAATTCAGGAGGCAAACCCAACATAAATTCTACAAAAGCTAAATAATTTATAACATTAAAGCTGTGGGAGTAAAATCCTAAAATAGGTTTCATCAAACAATAAGTGGTATATTATCCCTCACAACTTGTTAAAGATGAGGAACCTATAATTAAATTTTCTTTATTAATTGGCTGCCTCTAAAGTATCATTTTAGTAAACAAATATATAAATAAATCCTCTCATAGTTTACAGTTTCTCTTAACTCTATGTTTCCTATAATTCATCGAGTTCCTTAAACATGAAAGGGAGGTTTCAAAATTCCAATTCTCATGTGAAAGATTTGAATATTATTTAAAAACAATGTAAAACTCTGGAAGTCATCAAGGATGTGGTGGGAACCCTAAACAGCTTAAAGACTCTTAAAAGAGCAAAGTGAATTGAATTTAGATGCCAGCTCCCTGACTGGAAGGGACCCCACAATGTCAGGTGAAGGTAACAGGAAAGTGTTACCTTCAGAGCAGCAGTCAAACAGTCCAAATTGCAGAATTCACACAATCTTAATAGGCTTTAAATCCAGATTCGTGCCCTAGTTGATCTTAGGACTGCTTTGGTCCAAAGAAGGAACTTGCTTTGACAGATCCCCAGCCCTCAGATACAGGTCTCTACAATAGCTATTGCTAGACACTGTGATGCCTTAGGGACAGAAGCTTTCAGCTGGTATATACTTCAGTGGGAAGAAGAAGGCCCTCTCAGCACCCTGAAGCTTCAGGAGCAGTGGCTGATACAGTCACAAGCCTGAATCCCACTTCACTTCCCTCCTGGGAATTATGGGGGGATCTCTGCCATAGCCCATGTCCTTGGGTCTATAGCTGTTGGTGCAAAGTCCTGACTTCATCTGCACCTATCCACTGGGAAATGGGAAAGGACCAGCTCCAAGAGCATGGCTACCAATGACCCCAATTTCTGACTTCATCTTCATTCACCCAGCAGGGTCTGGAGAAGGTCTCCCTCTCAAACCACAGCCTCAGGACTCTGGCTGTTGGTGCCCAAAGCCTTGGCATCACCCAGGCTTGTTCCTGAGGATCAGAGGAAGGTCCTATCCATTTCCTATGACTTCTGTATCATAGCTACCAATACTAAAAGCCTCCTCACCATTAGAACTTGCCCCATAGGGAACTTCGCACCCAAGTCTTACAGATCCAGGACTACAGATACTAAAACCATGAGCCCTAGGACCACCTGCTGAACCCACAGGATCTAGGCAGGGTCTCCACAGGGCACAGACTTCATTCCACAGCTGCTGGGCCAAAATCTCTGGGACCACTTCTGCTTGTCCCTTGGGACCTGGACAAAGTATTATCTGTGTCTCACAGATCCATTAAAGTGGTTAACAACGCTACAAGTACCAGTACCAACCACAAACACACCGTAGGACCACAGGTCCTCTTATATTCCACAGCAAGGCTGTGAGTACTAGTACTACAGACCCCAAGATTATCTATATCATCCCATGGGACCTGGCGAGGGTCCTATCCCATTCTGTAAGTACAGTGTAGTTTATGATGCCGCAGGCCCAGATATCTCCCAGGTAAGAACTCTCCAAATCCTGTGACTCAGAAACCATGACTGCTGGCACCAAAGCACTTGGTGTTACCTGAGCTTGCTCTGAGACTCCCAAGGACTGTCTGCTTCACATCTCTCACTTGCAAGACAGTAGAAGCTGCAACCACAAGCCCCAGTGCCATCAGTTTGACTTTGTGGAGTTTGAGGACAAGTACCTTTTGAAGACTATGGCCACTTCAAAGTCCTACAGCTCTCTCCACCAACTGCTGCTGTTTACACTACAGAAGCGCTAATAGACATTGCTGACATCAATCAAAGATTAATCTCACAGAGGCTATACTTTTGAGTCCCCCTATAACCAAAACCGAAGCACATACTCAACTTACATCCCATGTAAAAAATATGGTCCTGGAAGTTTTAGCAAGAGAAAGAGAAATAAATAAAGGACATTCAAATTGGGAAGGAAGGAATCAAATCATCCATATTTGCAGTTGATGTGATTATGTACACAAAGAAAATATTCCATCACAAAGCTGTTAGAACTAATAAATTCTGTAATGTTCTAGGATATAAAAATCAACATACAAAAAACTCCATATATTTTATATGCAAATAATTGACTGGTTGAAAAAGAAATTCAGAATGTAATCCCATTCACAAAAGCTAAAAATAATAAAATATTTAGTAATACATTTAACCAGAAAGTGAAATGTCTCTACAATGAAAACTACAAAACACTGATGAAGGATGTCATGTAGGACACACACTAGAACTGAAAAAGTATCTGATGTTCATGGATTAGAAGAATCAATAAGTGACCATACTACCCAAAGTGATTTACAGATTCAGTGCAATGCCTATAAAAATACTAATGACTTTCCTTCACAGAAATGGAAAAGCAATACTAAAATTCATTTGAAAACATTAAAAGACCAAAAATACTCAAAGAAATACTAAGAAAAAAATTAACAAAGCTGGAGGAATTAGAATAACTGACTTCAAAATGTATTGCAAAACTACAGTATAACAACAAGATGATGGCACAAAAACAGATGTATAGACTAATGGAACAGAACAGTAATCCTGGAAAGTAATCATGCTCATACAGCCAACTGATTTTGATCAAATGTGCCAAGAATATACAGTAGAGAAAAGACAGTCATTGTAGCAAATATTGCTGGGAAAGTTAGATACACATGTGAAAGAAGAATGACACTAGGTCCCTTCCTCTATGTGTGTCTCAGCTTTCTGAGATAACTCATAAAGAGGAAAGACTTAATTTGTTTTTTGAAAGAGAGAGGGGCAGTGAGACAGAGAAAGAGAGAAACAACTTTATTTAGTTTTTCACATGGCAGTAGTTGCTCCAACACTTAGTTGTGTACGTGGTGCTGGGGTTTGAACCCAGGTCCTTGTGCTTGCCAGGCAAGAGCTGAAACCACTGAGCCACCACTCCAGCCCCAGGAAAAGACTTATTTTGTCTCGTGTTTCAGAGGTGTCAGTCCATTATTGGTTGGCCCTTTTGCTTTGGGGCCTGTGGTGAAACAGAACATGGTGGTGGGGAGGGTGAGGTGGAAGAGAGCTTTTCACAGCATGGCAGCTGGGAGGGAGAGAGGGAAAGTGTAAGGGGCCAGGGCCCTAATATCCTTTTCCAGGGTACACCCCCTAATGACAAAACATATTCATTGTAATGTTTCTTTTGTGCCTACACCAGATGCATAGAAATTTATGTAAGAACAAAAGAAACATGAAAGAAAAAGTGATACCCCCAAAGGAAAGCAACAATTCTCCAGAAATAATTGGAAGGAAATCTATAAAATAATTAAAAGGCAATTTGAAATAATGATAATAGAAAGACTCAGTAAGATGCAAGAGAAAATATATAGACATTACAAAGAAGTGAGAAATACAATTCATGAAATGAATGAGAAATTCACAAAAGAGATAGAAATCATAAGAAAGAATCAATTAATAGCAATGGAAGAAATCATGCAGAGCGAAGTTAGCCAAACCCAGAGAGTCAAGGGCTGAATGTTTTCCCTCATTTGTGGAGGCTAGAGCTAAACCCAGGCTTGGATAAAAGATAGATAAATTCATATATTAGAACCATAGAACAAAAATGCAATATGTTAATATTTATGAGATAAAGTTGCAAGATACTGCATACGATATTTGAATAAGCTATACTGCATGCCTTTACAAAAATGTAAATGTTTAATCTTATTGTTAAATATGTCTAAAAATAACAAGAGATGATAGGAAGGGAAGAGATGGGGAAATGTTGGAAACGAGTTAAAGCAAGGTACATTCCAAACATTTATAAATTTGTGTATATGCTATAGTCTTGTATATAAAAATGTTCTTCATAGGTATGTCACTGTACTCGTATATTTTAGGAAAAATATAGGACTCAGAAAGAGAGGCAAGGGATCAGGGAATGGGAGGATGAACGTAGAGGGATGCAAGGGGGACAAGGATATTGACCAAAGTGCATTGCTGAATTGTGTGCATCTAGGAATATGTGACAACAAAACCCATCATTGTGTACAACTATAATACACCAATAAAAAATTAGAAAAGAAAGAACTAATTAGAAATCTTAAAGCTAAAAAATTCAATCAAAAATGAAAATACATTGAAGACCCTAATCTTCACTTAATAATAGGTTTGTCACCTCCCAAAGGTGCTATTGGAGTCAGGCTTTAACACAGGAGCTTTGGGTACACTTCAGATCCAATTTATAGAAACCCTACCCTGGCCTCTCCCTGAGATTACCACCTCAGGTATTTTGTTCCAAGTAGGGAAAGCTATCACACTCCCACTATGCCCTAAAATCAATTCAAATTTGGTCAAAGACTTAAATGTAAAACTTGAAACACCGAAATTACAATAGGAAGAGTTAGGGAAAGTGTCTCAAGACATTGGTGTAAGCAATGATTATTTAGATAGGACTGCAAAGTACTGGCAACAAAACAAAAAAAAATAGAAAATTAGGATTATATCAAACTAAACAGTTTCTGTATAGCAAAACAAACGATCAGTAGAATTAAGGGACAACCTAGAGAATGGGAGAAAATATTTACAAACTATTCATCTTAAAAGACATTGGTATCCAGAATATATACAAACTCCAAAAGCTAAACACCGTAAAAACAACAAATCCAATTAAAAATGGTCTAATGGACTAATTAGATGTAATTCAAAAGAAGATACATGAATGTTCAGCAAGTGTACGAAAATATGCCCAACCTCATTAATCATAAAAAACCACAGTGATCTCAGCTGTCTCCAGCTATGGAAGAAATTATGCTCAGTAAAATCAGCTTAACCCAGAGAATTAATGGTCGATTGACTCCACTCATCTGTGGAGGTTGGGACTAAACCCTGGCCAGTGAGAAAGTTGGTCTATTATCATGTGTTAAATCCAGATAAGGTGTAATGTTATACAACATAATCCTTTTTTAGAGATATTGTGGGAATGGGAAGGGAGGGATAAGGGTGGGTAATTGGGGGGCACTCATGGGGTTAATTGTAATATCCAGAATCTATACACATTTTATATTATTTTCTTAAAAACTTGTATGGTTGTTCAAAAATTTAAAAA
>PVKS010054014.1:0-10203 GCA_004027875.1 Aplodontia rufa
CAACACTTCATCACGCATATGGTGCTGGGGTTCGAACCCGCGTCCTCATGCATGCCAGGCAAGCGCCGTAACCACCGAGCCACTGTTCCAGCCCCGAGAAGTGATTTCTTAAAAACAGGAAAATATTTTAGCTTTGTGTTCATGAAATACATGAGTGACCTATTTTATTTAGGATCATCTTAACGTGTAAACCAGTGGTGGAGTGCTTGCCTGGCATGCACGAGGTACCAGGTTCAATCCCCAGCACCACGTACACAAATAAATAATGGAAAAACAAAAACCGGATGAAAAATCGTGACTCTCTTAAAGAAAGAAGAGAAAGGGTAAGCCAGGCATAGTGGCGTGCATCTATAGTCCCAGCTATTCAAGAAACTGGCAGGAGGATCATGTGAGTCCAAGGTCCACAGGCAGCTGGGGCAGCGGAGTAAGACCGTCTCTCCCCACCTACCTACCCGCCAAAATAAAGAAGAGCTGCTATGGTGGAGCTCAGTGGCAGAGTGCTTGTTTGGGGCCCTGGGTTTGAGCCCCGGCACTGGAAAAGAGAAAAACAGAAAGGAAAGCTTCCACAGTGTACATAAATTCCAAACACTATGTACCTAAAATGTTCTAAATTATTAACAGTAGGGTGATCTCAGTCAGAAAGCTGGCTTTATATAAAATGTTTCCAATAAAATTTTAAAGTTCTCTTTAAAATAAGAAAAATTTGAAAAGCAAAGCTCCCAAACTAGCTAGGTTAGAAACAGCTAATTTTCTGAATGAAAGCAGCACTGGTTTTTATTTTTATATGACTGAAGTGATAGAACTGCTAGCTCGTGTATGAGGCACCTGAGAATTAGCTCTACATTTACCATCTTTTGCAGCCACTTGCTTCTGCTTTGCCATTCACTGACATTTCAACCTTATCAGCTACCGTAGTGTCTTCAGAAGCTGTCTGGACATTGCCTTCTGATTGTCCTCCAGTGTAAGTGGGGGTGCTATACTTTAGAAGAATAGATTTAAACTGCATCAGCGGTGCATCTGTACGAACGCCCATTGGGTCAAAGTGAGTTCGGCTTACTCGAAAACCTGCTTGAGAAAGGTAGCACAAAAACTTTTTTAACCTGCAATAAGAAAGGAAAAATTAATTAGGTTCTTGTATTTTATGTAAATCAAGATATTAAAATGTGACATAGTTTGCCATTTACTGGCTGGCTTACTTTGGCATGTTCATTCCTTTGATACTGTGTCTGTGGATATTGTAATAGAAGGGAGGATGCTCAGTACTGACATCAGTCTTCTGCTTCTTGGCTAAACTTGTAATCATCTCATTACTTCTTCTCTTTCCTGAAACACATACACACACACACAAAGTCAGCTTTCTCTTAAAAACTACAAGTCAAATAGTACCTTTATAACTATATACTATTGCAAGTCTAAATCCTCTGAGAGAAAGGGAGAGAGTAAGAAAGAGAGAATCAATTTTTATTTTATTTTTCAACTGGTTCTGGTTTCTCTGACACCCACTTGTGTTCGTGGTGCTGGGGTTAGAATCCACGTCCTTGCACATTCCAGGCAAGTGCCAAAACTGCTGAGCCACCACTCCAGCCTCCTCCACAATTAAGAATTTATTCTAGGTATTCTTCCTGCCTTTACTCGTATTATTTTAAGACTTTACTGTCCGCTGAATCAGAACTTCCTTTCTATCCGTGTGGTGGTGCACGCCTGTAAATCCCAGTGGATTGTGAGGCTGAGGCAGGACGCTTATGAGTTCAAGGTCAGGCTCAGTAACTTAATCCCTAAACAACTTAGTGAGATCTTGTCTCAAAATTAAATAAATAAAATAAAGGACAAAACAAAAAACTTCCTTCTACCTTCTTCAACTTCCAAGCCTCAACTCCATTTCTGTCTCCTACAGGAAGTCCAGAAATGGCCTAATCATGTCACAACTTTCATCATTATTGTCAATGTCACACAACTCAGAACTTCCGTCATTGTTTTTTTTCTTTTCTTGCTTCACCTATCTTGGCATTTTATGCATGTAACTCCTTCCTAAAATTATATTCTAAATTCTTGGGGACAATGTGCTTCACTGTTTAATGCCTGGACTCTCTACTGATTGTGTAGTACTGGATACATAGTAGGTCTTCAATGAAAATGAAACAAAATCAACACAAAAAAAAGTCTCAAGAGCTTGGCCACAGAAACTGATAAAGGGGCAGTTTGACTTCATTGCCTATTTCTCACCCACATTACTGAGTCTTTCTACTTGAAGTGTAAAAGAGGCTAGGCAAGGTAGAATCTAGCAGTGTGGGGCTGGAGCAGTGGCTCAGCAGTCACGGGGCTTGCCAGGCATGCGCAAGGGGTTCGAACCCCAGCACCACATACACAATTAAGTGTTGGAGCAATGAAAGCCACATGAAAAACTAAATAAAATTGATTCTTTCTCTCTCACTGTCCCTCACTCTTTAAAAAAAAAGAATCTAGCTATGTATCCTTCCAAAAATCTTTCCTCTCTCTCTCTCACGCACACACACACACACAAATAGTTGAGATAGCCAATATTAGGATGAGATTTTGCTTGGATGTTCAACCCTTATATATGAATGTTACATTATTTCTTTAGGAAAAGCAACTGATATTTGCTTAAATAAAAGTATTAAGGCAAATCTGATGCATGAAAATGGTAAATGACATTCAAAGATAAATATAAATTATTGTTAGAGTGTTTCCTTTTTACACAAAACCAAAAATGACAGTTTGGGATCCCTCCATTCGATGGGTAAAATTTGATTATACTCTAACAAAGTCACACAGTAAAAGGATATACATATCCAGATTTAGCACAAATTCAAGGACAGTTGAGACAAAATTCAATGTACTACCTTAACAGTAACTGTCAGCAGTGTGTAGATTATACAGTTTATGGTGTATTATTGATAGACCACTCTTAGAATAATCATAATATTTTAGAGTTACAGAAGAGCCCAGAGGGGTAAGTTTAATTTTCTTAATTTATATGTAAGAGAGACTCAAGAGATTTTAAATATTTTTAAAGCATATTCATATTTTTACTTTATTCTATAAAGGATTTAAGATAATTCTGCTGGAGGGTGCTGGCTAAGGTTATATAACTAATAATGAAGTTAAAATGATACTCTTAAATCTAATGTTCTTTACAATGTATCATAATGCCTCTTTATTATCCTTCCAACAGAAATTAAGTAGACTGTATCATCTTAAGTGATTTAAAAGTTAGCAAGAAGAGCATTCAGTATTAAGTTTATTTTTTTATTTATTGGTTCCAGGGATTAAAACCAGGGGTGCTTAACCACTAAGCGGCTTCCTTAACCCTTTTATTCTTTATTTTGAGACAGTGTCTTGTACGTTGCTTAGGGCTTTGCTAAGTTGCTGAGGCTGGTGTTGAACTTGTGTGATCCTACTGCCTCAGTATCCTGAGTTGCTGGATTATAGGTGTGCACCACCATGCCTGGCTCAGTAGTAATTTCTTAAACCATATGCTATTAACAAGAATTTAAATTTTCTTCTCTTTGCAGGTCAACACTAAAATATGGAGAAACTAATACAAAATTACAGCTTGCAAATTAATATACTTTTAATATAATAATATATTATTAATTAATATACTTTTTATATCTGTATTCAAAACATTTAGAAACTAATTTATTTTTATTTTTGAAGGGAGAAGGACAATGAGAGAAAGAGAAAAAGAGAAGCAATTTTATTTAGTTTTTCATGTGGTATTCGTTGCTTGGGCACTTCATTATGTACATGGTTCTGGGGTTTGAACCCGCATCCTCATACATGCCAGGTAAGCTCTGTACCCACTGAGTCACCACTCCAGTCCCCTAAAGTTATTTCTAAAAAGAGAAACAAAACCAGGTGCAGTGGCATAGTCTGTAATCACAGATGCTCAGGAAGCTGAGGCGGGAGGATCATGAGTTCATAGCTAGCCTCAGCAACTTAGGCCCTAAGCAAGTCAGCTGTTTCAAAATAAAATACACAAAAGGTCTGAGGATGTGGCTCAGTTGCTAAGCACCCCTGGGTTCAATCCCTGTTGCCAAAAAATAAAAATAAAAAATAAAATAAAACCAAAACAAAACCCTAGTCATTGGGGCTGATGCAGTGACTCAGCAGTTATGGCACTCACCTGGCATGTGGGAGGACCTGGGTTCAAACCCCAGCATCACATACACAACTAAGTGTCAGAGCAACGAAAGTCATATGAAAAACTAAATAAAACTGATTCTCTCTTTCTGTCTCTCTCTCACTGTCCCTCTCTTTAAAAAGAAAAACAAAACTAGTCATTAAGACACTGACATTTTAAATCTTAACGCACTTTGCTGGGTATGGTGGCATATGGTGACTTGGGAGGCTGAGGCAGGAGGATCTGTTTAAGGTCAGCCTCAGCAACTAAGTAAGACCTTATCTCAAAATGAAAAATCAAAAGGGTTAGAGATGTAGTTCAGTGATAAAGTGTCCCTGTGTTATCTCTAGTACCAACCCCCCCAAAAAAACAAAAAAACTTACCACCCTTTCATTATGAATTTGCAATGGATAAGAAAGCTATATTTTAAAACATACACATATCCCCAGATGAGAGAATGGCTGTGTAATAAATGCTTATGGCTGGATAATAGGGTTTTCTGCTTAATCAAATGGAATTGCCATAAATCATATAGGGATGAGCAATTTTTAAAAGTATTTGAATAAATTTAATCTTTTTTATTTTTCATTTTTGGTTGTAGATGAACAGAATACCTTTATTTTTTTGCCATGTTAAGGACTGAACCCAGTGCCTCACATGTGCCAGGCAAGTGCTCCAAGCCTGAGTATTAGAATAAAATTTAATCTTAATGCTACAACTATATCACATATAATTTGATCCTATAGTTTCTCCTGAAGGGATCACCACATACTAAATAGGTGAACAAAATACCTATGAATAGAAATCTGGAATTGTGTGAATGCAGCAAAAGTTTTACTGTGGTTTTTGTTGTCAGCACAATATGGTGAAAAAACTTTCCCCTCTACTGGGAATTGAATCCAAGGATGTTATAGCACTGAGCCACATCCCCAGCCCTGTTTTATTTTGAGACAGGGTCTTGCTAAATTGCCCAGCCTGGCCTCTAACTGATCCCCCCTGGCTCAACCTCCAGAGTCGCTGGGATTACAGGTGTGTTCCTGGGCACCCAGCTACGATGGAAATCTCTTCTCTTTCTACCTCTCTGCTGTATTTCTTTATATGTTAATACATGTGTACATGTACATACCTTGTGCTATGTAATCTGTTGTGGTATCATCTGTAATTTTAATAAATACACCATTTTCTTCTAAAATAAAAACAAATGAGGAAACAGTATTTTCGAGGTGACATTAAACAAAGTTTAAAATTTAAAAAATTCCATCCATGCCTTTTTCTTTTCTTTTTTTTTTTTTTTGTGGGGCTAGAGATTGAATCTAAGAGTTCATGTATTCTACCATGGAACTGCATTCTAGCCCTCCTATTTTTGTAATTTTTTGGTATGGGAGATTGAACACAAGGGTGCTTTACCACTGAGCTACACCCCAGCCATTTTTATTGAGAAAGGGTTTCACTAAGTTGCTGAGGTTGGCCTCTAACTTGCAGTCCTCCTGCCATAGTCTGTGTGTCATTGCACTTGGCCATCCACACTGGTTTTATGATTATACAGAAGACTCTGTGGCCAAAATAGTTTGCAAGAATTATGTATTTTAACATTCTATAACAGCAACTTCTTTCATTACTTACAAGGTCAGTAGGCTATTCAGAAGGCCCACACTAATATCAACAGCCAGCTATGACTATAATAGCAACAATAGGCTATGACTAATAGCCTATTTATTTATACTGAAAAGAAAAAAAGTAACTTACTGGGTGATAAGTGTAAATTCACCTTCTGTGTTTCGACAGAGAATACCAATGTTTTTGGCCATACCATTCCTAGAAATATCTAGAAAGTACATACAGGGTAATAAAGTTTATACCTAAGGGCTCTTTTTCTAGACAGTAGATACAGGATAAAGAAAGTTTAGTTCTTTTAATTTACTAAAATTAAAAACAAAAATGGAGATTATTTTAATAAAATCATGCTCATTTCAGGCCCCTAAGTAAAACCCTGAAGAAAAATATGCATTTAAAAACGGGGCTGGGAGGCTGGAGAGGTGGCTCTGCAGTTGCAGCGCTTGCCTGGCATGCACGAGGATATGAGTTCAAACCCCAGCAGCATGTACACAATGAAGAGTTGGAGCAATGAAAGCCACGTGAAAACTAAACAAAATTGATATTCTCTCTCTCTTTTTTTCCCCTCTCTCTCTTAAAAAAAGAAATGGGGCTAGAGATGTAGCTCAGTGGTAAAGCACTTTCCTGGCATGTGTGTGGGACCTGGGTTTGATCCCCAGCACCTCAAAAAAGAAAATGGTAACAATAGATTAATTATAAGAGATTTATTTACAGCACAGTATTATATTGCTTTTGATTATAATATCAAAGATAAAAATGATTCACTAGTACTTCTGATAACCAATTTATAAGCTAGTAAGTTGGTGTTCAATTATTCACCTTGCTTGTTAGGATTTGAAGATGCATGAACTGAAAATTGAGTTTGAGGAGTACATTCTGATTCAAAGATTAATGTCTTTATTAGGGTCTGAATATCATCCAAACCATGGTGAACAGATTCAAATAACATCCTTTTAAGGAATCCAGTATTGAAAAGGGAGCTTGACCTGAAAAAGAAAGGAATACATAGAGTATTGGGTTTGAGAAATGTTTACTTTCTCTCAAAAAATAAGTCTCCGTAATTTAATTATAATTATAATATATAACAAAAGAAATTCAAAAAATTTATGATTTTTACTGTGTTTAGTTTCTATTTTTCCATTGCTATTATCATGTCACCAGTAGGATCAGCCAAGGAAATTTCATTCTCATTATATCAACAAGAATTTACTGAGTTCTCATACGTTGCTCAGTACTGTGATACATGGTATGTGCAGACAGTGTACTAGAATACAGTGCTGACCCATAAAAGCCTATAAATCAAGAACAAATCTAGACAGACACATAATACACTGCAGAGGTTTTGACAGTGCACATTCTTTTGTGTACATGGTGGTGTGTTGGGAAGAAATAAATAAGCCTTACACGGTGTGGGTGATATGGTTAAAAAAAAAAGCCCAGGAGTGAATGTGATATGTTTTGCATTTGAGAATCATAGGTGTAATTGATAAAATATGAAATTCCAAGTCAGATAAACCTGGTTTCCAATCCTGACTTCAGCATTTACTAGCTGTTTAATACTGCTTTTGAGTCTTGTATCTTCATCATAAAACTGAAAATATAAGTTCTCACAAACTTGTTACGGGAATTAAATAAGGTAGCATATGCACAATGCTTAAAGTATATCCTTAATGTAGCCATTATTACGATGTAAGAAAGGATATATGCTTTTTTATTTTTTAAAGAGAGAAGGACAGTGAGAGAGAGAGAGAGAGAGAGAGAGAATCAGTTTTATTTAGTTTTTATGTGGCCTTTGCTACTCCAACACTTGGTTGTGTTTGTGGTGCTGGGGTTTGACCCAGTGTCCTCACGCATACCAGGCAAGCGCTGTAACTGCCAAACCACTGCTCCAGCCCAGGAGATATGCCTTTTTTAAAAAATTCAACTGATATTTTATTGGGGCTGCAACAAATTTGCATATTCATTTAGAGAAGATTTTCAGTCTTATTAACTTTTCCTATTCCAATAAAAGGAATAGAGCATACACGATTTTAATGTGTCAAATGGGTGATCAATATAAGATATACTAAAAAGACTTTAGAGATTATTTTGAGTTGAAGCACTAAGGACAGATTTCAAAAGGAAAGGACAATTTGAATAGGGGGGTGGTGGGGAGAGGGAAGGTATTCTGGATGAGAGTAAGGCAGGAACAATAGCTGACTCCTAGGAGTCAGAACACCTATGTCATGGACTTTATTGTGCAAATAACTAATTGTTTTGGTGAGTTTTAACAGCATTGCTAAACACTGGGCCACAATTTCTTCATCTACAAAGTGAGGGGGTGGATTAGAAGATCTTCCTTCTGTTATTCTGAATTTTCTGAGATCAGTGAGTAGGATTTCTGTGTTGCAGATGATATAGGTAAGAGTACTGGAAGGGAAGGCTGGCTATGCATGCATACATGTACGTATCCAAGGGATGACAATAAGGACCATCACAAACATATTTATCATTTGTGTAATTTTTTTTGGTTCAATAGAGGGCTAGTCCTTGATCTTGTAAAATAAAAAGGAAGAAATGTGCATGTCAGAAGGTTGTTAGCAATTTCGTATTTCTATAAAAATCTCTAGTAAAGAAAAGCTTATGATACGGACTCTGACCAAACACAATTTAAATTTAAGGCTTTAAAGACACTGTAACTTGTGACAAAGATGAAAGCACACATCATTTAATATCTGCAGCTGTATTCCATCAACACAGATTGATCTTAGACAAAGACATATTTACAGTTTTCTCAATGAAAACTAACTCCTCTATGACCTTTTGTATTAGTTGATTCTTCTGTAAAGATTTACTGTGATCATTTTACAGGCATGCTCTAGTTCTACAATGATCTTTACTATTCAGAAATTTATCTCGTTTGTAGATCATCTAAGCTTCTCTTTTACCCACTGCCTCTTAACTTTGTCACAAACTAGGGACAACAGTAGAAAAAAATGTGAAAATGAAATATCTCAGGTTCATAGGGGGAGAGAAGTCATGATTATTTGCCTAGACTTAAAAACTGAATCTAAATGTTCTTGTCTTTTACCACATAATCAAAAGCTGACATCAATACATAAACCAATTTTGAATACATTATGCGTCAGCAGGCACATACCACAGAGGTCCAAGTTCTATTGCTGTCTTTCCAGGCATGCTTCCATGACAGTTACAGGGCAGCTGTCTGTACGGATTTTCTATTAAAAAAAAATAAAGAATTCAAAGAAGAAGTGACTAATGCAAATAGTAGTAACCGTTACATTAACAATAATTAACAGTTACTATATATTGAGGATCTACTATGTGCCAGGTATTATGCTAGATATTTTTATATGTATTTTTAAAATTTAATCTGTATAACTCTCTGAAGGTACTGTTAAAATGATCATACAGATCAGAGGATTAAAGCTTGAAAGAGGTGGAAATTGTATCTTGTTTATTAGACATAACTGAAAGGAGCTTTTAGTTACTATATGTTAAGAAATGTTAAGAAGGAAAAAGTCTTCAATTTCAGAAGATTTTCATATTATTATTGATAGGGATAAAATTCATGTGCAACAAAATTGTATTCATTTTATGTGAAAAGGTAGATGAGGGCTGGAGTAGTGGCTCAGTGGTTATGGTGCTTGCCTGGCATGTGTGAGTACTTGAGTTCAAACCCTAGCACCACGTACAAATTGAAGTCTTGGATCAACGAAGGCCATGTGAAAAACTAAATAAAAATTGTTTCTCCCTTTCTCTCTCTCTCTCACTGTCTTTCTCTCTTTAAAAAAAAAAAAAAAGAAAAAGGTAGGTGAGTTCTGACAAATGTATGTACCCACATAACCAACATGCCAATAAAAACGTAAGCATCTGGGTCTAGAGCGGTGGCTCGGTGGTTACGGCGCTTGCCTGGCATGCTCGAGTACTCGAATTCAAACCCCAGCACCATGTGTACAATGAAGTGTCAGAGGAATGAAAGTCACATGAAAAACTAAATAAGAATTGCTTCTCTCTCTCTCACTGTCCCTCTCTCTAAAAAAAATATAAACATTTCTCATAAGTTAATTTTTCTGTAACTGGGAAAAGGATGAGTTACTCTATTTCTATTATAATAGGCTTAATACATACAAAGTTCCCAAAATGTAGGCTAGAAGAATCTAATTTAGTTTAAAGAATAATTAGAAGCTGATAATGAAAATGGGGAAGTAGACACGATTATTATTATTATTTAAAGACAGAGGGAGAAAAAGAGAGTCTAAATTTTATTTAGATTTTTCATTGGTTTTTGTTCTTTCAGACACAAAGTTGTGTATGTGGTGCTGGGGTTTGAACCCAGGTCTTCATGCATGCCAGGCAAGCACTCTACTGCTGAGCCACCACTCCAGCCCCAGCACTATTGGCTTTTTTTGTTTTGTTCTTTTGTTTTTTAAAGAGAGACAGTC
>PVKS010054015.1:0-10206 GCA_004027875.1 Aplodontia rufa
ATGCTCTGTCTCAGCAGCACTAATAGCAATGGAGTTGGCCTACCATAGACTGAATCTCTCAAACTGTGAGCTCAAATAAACTTTTCCTCCTGTAAGTTGCTCTTCTCTGGTATGTTTCTCACAGTGATGGAAAGCTGATTAATGTAACAGTGTAAGAATATGGAGTTAGCTTCTTAAAGACACCAATGCACAGATTCCATCTCGGAGTAAGTCAGAATCTCTCCAGCAGGGCCCATGCATCCACCCATATGCTAGGGTTCCACAGGTGGTTCCGCTGCGGGCTGGGCAGAAGGCAGCAGTGAGAGGTGCTCTAAAGCAGGTAGAGGGAAGGGGCCACCTCCACAGGCCTTGGTCACAACTCTGAAGATGAATGGCTGTGCCTGCAATAGTTTTGATTTCACCTTGGCTTTGAAGTGAACTTTAACTTCTAAAGAAATCTGTGATGACAGGAGGCAGGTTTGATATATAGTTAAGCGATCAGTCCCCACATGTGGAAATGGTTTGTTGCACTCTGGAATGTACCTGTGGAAAATGTAGCTTTGAAAATGCTGGTAGCAGATGCTCCTGTTCATGCACACGCAATTGCCTGATGATGGTGTGATCACTTCTCCTCAAAGTCAAAATGGCCATGTTTGGGAGGTGTTTCCTTAGGGCTGTGGCGCCTGTGTGCATTGTTCAGACCACACTCTGAAGCAGCCATGCGTCCTGGTGGCATCCCCAGGTTCTCACAACTGGTCCTTCTCTGTCTGTGCAAGTGTACTAGCCGGGGTGGGAGCTGTTTCTCCGAGGTATCTGATTTAGCACATTTGGGATGAAACCTGAGAATTTTCTTTCCAGGTTTCCGGGTCCTGCTAATACAGGGACCACAGTTTGAGAACCACTATTCTAGGTATAAGTGCAAAAAACAACTGGGAAACAAAATAAGAATCAATTAGGTTTTTAAACTGGTATGGATTAAGATTATAGCTGTTTATAAAGGCTAAGTGGAGAAAGGAATAGCTATGATTCTGAATATTTCAAGAACAATCTGGTGCTAAGCAATGCTATCCTTTAAGAGTAAATGGTTTGCTATCACGGGATGCTCTGAGCCACGAGAATGTGGATGAAGTTACTCCATGAGATGAGAATTTCAACGGTAGTTATGTGTTTTGGAGACAGAGTTTTTTTTTAAATCACAAGTGTGAAACTTTAACACAGTAGATAACACCCCTTTCCTAATAAGAAAATCAGCCTCGCTGGCCATGACCCTTAGCAAACACACAAGCCTGCTACCCGGACGGAGGGGAGCTCTCAGCAGCATCCAGGAGGGGTTGGATATCAAGAGGAGAACAGAGAGCACAAAAACAAAAAAAGAAAGCAAAGCAAAAGTAGGAGTTGGAAATGATTCCCAGCTTACATTTTTATCTACTGCTTGCATCAAGTAACAACAGCCTTGTAGAACATCACTGAGTGCAGAAAAAGCCCCAGGACAAAAGACTAATCTAAACTGTTTCCTCAATACCAAAACAGAGCTCATTGCTGCAGTACACATGGTCCTGGGTTAGGCTACTATTGAAAAGGCAGAAAATAAATCTTAGGGATGGTCCTGCCTCTCAAGAGCTTGTCTGCTTTTGTGAATACAGCAAAAACAGAACTGAGGAGCCAAATGCTAGCACAACATTGATGGAGGGCAGGAGCAGGGAGGAGCTGGTGGCTGGGGAATCAGTCCTGTCCAGAGTCAACAGTGAAGCTGATGCCAACCAGAAAATGAGACAAATTCTTAGAATTCTAGTAACACAAGAACAGGGTGTTAGGCTTTACGCAGGTTGGACTGGAGCTTTTCTAGGTCCTCAAGTGCTCCTTTCAACTTTTTCTCCCCAAGTTTGTCCCCATAAGCACTCAGTCTCATTGAGAAGCACATTGATTATTCCTTGGTGCATAAGAAAAGGGTTGAAAAGGGCTGTGCCTTTTAACAACCAAGCAGCTGTCGGCTTTGGGAGAATGAATTCTGCACCATCGTCGGCCCCATGAACGCTTGAGTTATTAGCTAAGCTCCCAGCTGTAGGGAAGGTGGCCACTGGTGCACAGTTCAGTGGCTGTCCTCTGACTCAGGACCAGGGGGGAAGCCTGGTCAACGACTCCTTCTCCTTTCTCTGCAGGTGGAAATGCTTCTGGGAACCCACTATTCAACAGAACCTCCAGATCTGTTTGTTATTCACCCAGCAAATGATACAGGATCTTTTTAAGTTGCAATTTTTAAAAAGTACTGAACTAAATTGTCTCTTGAGGACCTATGGGGGAAGATATTTAGATATTCTTTTCATTAGTGCATTATGATCCAAATTCCTGCCTGTCAAATTACGCAAACAAAACAAAACTAAAAAAAAAAAAACTTAAAAAAATACTAAACTATGATTTCTAAGGATCCAACTTAAATACATCTGTGGAAACGAAGCATAATTTATTTTAAAATTAGGTTAAAAATATTTGCAGTGTATGCCCAAACTTTTCCAGATGTTAAAACAAGTAAACACCATTAGATCAAATTTAATTTGGTTTGGTGTTTTAATCAACTTCTACCTTGATTTTCTTTTTTGCTTATAACAAGGTTTACTCTTGTGTTGGAGGTGGTCTTAGAAGTGTTAATTTTAACTTTACTTTATAATGCAAACACATGCACCAAGGCATTTTCTTATTATAAACTGAGTTAGATAAACTTTCAGTGTAGCTCTGCTTCATTAAACCAGGAAGTTTATACACTCTAACAAAAAAAATATGTATTTCCATTTCACGTTGGCATCAAGGGTGGTACTGTGTATAATGTCATTAGTACTGGTAGCTGGAGTTCTCCATGGGAGACTGATGAAAGACAGATGACAATAAAAAAGGGTATCAGAAACCAAAAATAAAATGTGGGGTGCGGGTTGAGAAGCAAGGGCCCTCTTTACCAACGCAGAAAGAGTTTCTTGGGTGGTGGTCTTTGGAGTGCCAAGGGGACTGAGGTTGACTTTCTGAATGCTATGGCAGGTAATGGGGGAAGGGGAAAAGCACAGGAAGAGGAGAGGGCTTCCTAGCTCCCAGGTGCGCTTGAAGGAGCAGTGTTTTATAGGCTTTGTGCTGTAGTGAAGTGTGTGTGTGTGTGTGCGCACCGTACTAGGGACTGAAGCCAGGGGTGCCTTAGCTCTGAGTTACAATCCCAGATCTTTTTTAGATTTTTTTTTTTTTATTGTTTTGAGATATGGTCTTACCCAGTTGGCCAGGATGGCCTCAAACTGCAATCCTCCTTCCACGGCCTCCGAAGTTGCTGGGATTACAGGCATGCTCTAACACGCCCAGTGTGTACGATGTTTTTCAAAAGTAGTCTTCTGAAATATTTTGATTGTCAGGTAAAAGAGGTGATTTAGCTTGTATCTGGGGACCAAACGACACAAGTTGTAGTTTAAACAACTTAAAAGGATGGACCAATATGGGGGTTGACATTTAATGCTCAGAAGCAAGCTTCCTTTGAACAAGATTTTCCTGGATTCTTTGTGTTGTGAGAGGCAGATAAATGTTTGCATCCATATGTGTGCTTTAATTATGTACACCTATGTGTGATTTTGAAAATTAAGATTTTATTAATGGTTCCCACCTTCCTTTTCATCTTTTCATGCCAAAGAGAATTTTGACTTTGCGCATTCTGTTTTTTTTTCTTTTTGGTGGATAGTGGGTGAAAAAGGAAAACTCACCAAACTAATCTGATTGTAAAGGACAGACAGTTACTATCAGAAAAGAAGAGAATGGATTCCAAAATTGAGGAGAGGTGGGCAAGAAAGATGAGGTCCAGTTCAGCACACTTTTGAGTAAACTTTGCAGTGGGGAGGGAGAAAGACTAGAAGCCATCATGCTGGGCTTAGAGGGATTTTGGAGTACAGAAAGCAGAGAGGATTTCGCATAATTCCACGCATGTTATGAGTGGGCTGGGAAACAAACTCATTCGGTGTTCTTTGTGGACTCCCAATGACCGAGCATGGCCCTTCCTCGTTCGCTCTGTGGCACAATAGATCAACCCTCGGTTTTGAAATCTCTATCCCTGGATTTCCAGGAGTCTCGGAGATTGCAAGCTCGTGAAAATCTTTACCACTGTCCATTGCCAGTGCAGTTGACTGCACGTAACGCATAATCAACCTCAGTGTGTTTACTTTTTTCCACATAATGAGAAATCCCTGAGATGGGTACTTTGGGGATAGCATCGTTGCTCAAAGAAATATCTTCACATTTAGGTTTATTTTTCAAGATGGCCATTTTACCTCCAGACATCAGAACTCTGCTCCAGGTGGAAGAAGACTGAAAAGAGGGAGGAATAAAGGTGTAAGCCAGAAGAATCTTTTTTAAAAAAATTCGGAATGAAGAAAACTTTCTTTGGCTGATAGGCTACTCCATTCATTGTGACTACAGTTATGTTATCTGGTCTACTCCATGCTACAAGTGGATTTGAGAGATAAAGCACATTGCTGCCCTTGAGAAGAGAATCAGCTTCAGTGGAAACCAAGGAGAAGAATGAACTTCAGTAGGCTACTACTACTGTTTGCCAGATTCCTAACTGCCACGTAAGGCTCCATACACAGGTGTAGATTGCTGGAGATTTATTGACCATGTTCTCTCCACACCCTCTTGCATCCATAAATTTCTAGTCTGTGATCCTCAGTTTTAGATTCTCCATGTCTTTCTAATTATCATAGATGATATTACTAATTTTATATATCCTGTGTTAACTGGATCAAGCTGGAGAGGTCTGCTTTCTACATCAAATCAAAGCCTTTGGTACCAATCCAAGAGAGACTCCATGTTGGATCAGAACCACCCACATGCTTATGGTTCATAACCCAAAGCACTGACTTCAGAACTGCAACATCTGAATGTGGCAGAAGAGAGGATCACTCTTATAATAGCCAAATGTGATTGGCTCAGGGTCAGTGCCTCCTGGGTTGCTCCTACCAACTGTGTGGTGGATAATCTAACACAGAAGAACCATAGAATGTTCCTCTTGGGTTTTCCAGATAAGGTCGGCCTTTACAAACCTACTTATACTTTTTAATCAGGGTGAGAAATGTCTCTTTTTTCTCATGGAAAATGGATTCTAGGGGCTGGGGGTGGTGTTGCTCAGTGGTTACTGTACTTGCCTGCCATGCATGAGGATATGGGTTTGAAACCCAGCACCACATACACGATGAAGTGTCGGAGCTACAAAAGCCACACGGAAAACTAAATAAAATTGATTCACTCTTTCTCTCTCTGTTACTATCCATCTCTTAAAAAAAAAAAGTGGATTCTAAACACACATTTAATGACTTTTTGTCTCTATGAAAGGATCAGTTTACTTCTTGCTATTGTTGTTTTATTTCTGTTTAAAATTATTTTTTAAAGAGAGAGGAGGGAGAGAATGAGAAAGAAAGAATTAATTTTATTTAGTTTTCCATCTGGCCTTTGTTTCTCCGACATTAAGCTATTTATGTGGTGCTGGGGTTCAAACCTGGGTCCTTGCCCAGTCCGGGCAAATGCTCCAACTGCTGAGCCACAGCTCCAGCCCTTAAATAATCTTTGAAAAATTAGTTGTGGAGGGGAAGGCGTAAGACTGGGTACTGAATTAGAACAAGCTGTATTCCATGCTTTTACAATTATGTCCTTGGATATTCTATTGTCAAGTACATATAAAAATGACCAATAAAATGAAAAAGAATCAATTGTTCAAATTGACACATAATAATTGTACATGTTCATTGGCTACAGAATGAAATTTCAATAACTATATAAAATGCAATGATAATGATAGCATCAGGATTAGTGGCAGACTTATTGCCTCAGATGTTCATCATTTCTTTGTGCTAGGGGAGCATTCAGAATACTCTGTTAGCTACTTCGAAATAACTTTCATCAACCATAATTATCCTACTATGCTGTAAAAGTTAGAAGGTATTCCTCTTATCCATGTGTTTCTTAACAATTTAATTTTGCTTTTCGTTCCTGGTTCAATGACTTGTGTTTCTATCTGTAGTTCATCTCATCTTGCCTATTTTATTTTGAGAAATGTATAAAATCAGAAAAATGAAAAACTAACAACTCCATTCATTCCAGAATCAATGGCTGTCATACATCACTATACTTCTTTCCTTTTCCCCATGAACTATCATTCTAAGAGGTGGTTGAAGCAGTCATGGCAATACTACGCTCTCATTGGCAACCATTTGAAAAACCAGACAAAATAAAATATCATATTGTAAAAGCACCAGGAGACTCAAAAGCAATGAGGGTGGATGAACTAAATTTTAAAAGCAGAAAACTTCACAGGGACTGAAGATAGTGGTGACTTTGCTCCCATGAAGGGTATCAATCCTAAGTGTAGGCTAGAGGCTGAAAACCAGAGGACCAGTGCTAGGGCAAAGAGAACCAGCAAAGCTCTTTGTGTTCTCCTGGGGCTAAAGTGGATTAAGTTGATGTCCCAGGGGCCCCAAATACATGGCTATTTTTTTCCCTATAACACACTTGATGAATTTCAGTCTACATGGAAAAAAGTTTTTAAAGTCCTAATGATTCTGGGTGTTAGAGAGAAAACAACAAATTTTTAGTATTTAAAATCAAAGCGCTACCAAGGCAGGGTGGCTGGAAAACAAAATAGGCAGGATTGAAGCTCCTGGAAAGAGTGACAAATTAACTATTCTTCCTCAGGTGTACTTGACATCAGTTCTGAGCAGATAGAGACTTAGAGTCCAGGCTTGATACATGCAGGAGGTGACAGTAGGGGTCACAGAAGCAATGCAGTTTTCAGTGATTACCAAAAGTTTGAGTGTCAAAACTGGGAGGCCAGAGACAAGAGCACATGACTCTTCACTTAAATATATTTGTGAAAGTGTGAAGCACATGCTAGGGGAAGGGAGTTGAAGAGTTAAGCTGAAAAAATCTGAAAATCAACACTGATTAACCCTCAGTCTTTTGGAGTAGAGAAAATCAGGCCCATAGAATTCAAAGTTAGGAGTCCTGGAACACTTGGTCATAGATTCCGAGACAAATCCAATACATACTGACCTCACAAAATGTCAGTGCAGAACCTAGTTCAGCTCGATTGAATATGAATGGTCAATTCCCTGTTCGATGCCTAACAGAAGAAAAGGTGAAAGAGTGAATGCTCTTCTATGAAAGGTAACAACCTTCTCTGCGCATATGTGATATAATACACACACACACACACACACACACACACACTCCCTCCCTCTCTCTTCCTGCAGCAACACTGCAAGTTGCTAAATGTGCAAAAACAAGAGCAACTGACTAATAAAGAAGGAGAAAACAGACAACTGAGATATTGGAGGAGCAGGAAGTGATTTTTAAATGATCATCATTAATACGTTAAAGGAAATAGAAGGAAAAATTAACAAAATAGAGGAAAAGAGGAAGAATTTCAGTATTTAAATATATAAAGAAAAACACATTCTAGTACTGAAAAACATAGTATGTGAGATTAAAAATGTAGGGCATGAGTCTATCAGCAATTCGGACAAAACAGAAGACTTCAGTATGGAACTCAAAGATAGATCAACAGAAAACATCAAGGGTGAGGTGCAACTAGTAAAACAACCAACCAAAGAGAAAGAAGGGAACAAATAAGAGCTTAAGAGACATTTGGGGTCTGCTCAAAATTTCCGACACTCAAAAGAGATTAATGGGACTCCTAAAGGGGAAGAAATAAGACGGCAGGTGCATTAATCTAAAACAAAATGGTAAAGAACTTTCTAAAGTTAATGAGATACATCATCCACACATCCCCAAAACCTTGGTGAACCAAGAGTAAACACAAAGAAAACAGATGTAGGCACATCCTAACAAGCTACAGAAAAATCAAACACAAAGAGAAATCTTAAAAATAACTGAAGGAAATAGCTGCCAAGCTATAATTTTTGAGTCCAGTGAAAATTCCTTTCAAAACATGACAGAAAATTAAATATTTTTTCCTAAGTAAATGAAAATTGAGAGAATTACCATTAATAGGTATGCATCAGAAGAAATGCCAAGGGGAATGCTTTGGAAATGACGGAAAGTATCCCAGCAAGAAACAGAAACACGGAAAAGTGGTTTGCAACGAAGAACACTGGAAATGAAATAACGATGAACAGACAATTACAGAAATGGCTCAGGAAGTTTAAAATGTAAGAAGAACAAAGCTGTTTGATCGGCTGATGCAAAATATGGAAGGGAACAAAAGGTCTTAACCTGTTTTAAGGTTGCAAATTATAGAAGAAACAGTAAAAGCAATAATCTCATTAGATTGAAAATGTGAACTCTAATTGCTTGAGCAAAATAGGAGAAGAATGTATAACTCACAAACTAATACTAGGGAAACAGAATAATAGGATGATTTGGTTAGTCTAAAAGAAAAGAAGAAAACAGAATATAAAACATTAGTCAATTAGAAGTGAATAGTTTATAAATATGTAATAGTATGTAGAAATCCAATTTAATGAGATTTGGACTGAATATTGTGAGTAAAAGAAAAAATTGTTACATTGAAATTTTGTAAAAGAAAATAATACCAACTATGGTAATTTACAGGAAAAAATCTCATATAGAAGTAGGAAGATTGAAATACAAAATAATGGGAAATAACCTATGAAAACCTTACCCAAAATAAAACTGGTATAACTATGCTATGAAGACCTGAAGACAAAAACATTATGGGAGATACAGACAGCGTTCCCTCTTATTTAAATGGCCACCTCAAAAAAATAAAAATAAAAACAGGGCCACCTCATCAGTAAAATACAACCTTAAATCTATAAGCACCCAATAACATAACTTCAAAGCATATGAACCACAAAAATTAGTAAAAATAACAGAAGAAATAAACAGATCAACAAATCTCCAACCACGGTAGAAAATCTTGATGTCCCTCTCTTAATAGCTGATAGAGCAAGCAAATTATAACCTGCTCCTAGAACAGGATCTGGAAAAATAAAAAACAAACAAACTTGGACCAATGATGCCATATTGACATTTTTTTCGGTTTCACAGGACACAATTCCCCAAATGCATTACAATGTAGGGCCACAGGGAAGTCTTAACAAAGTCCAAATGTTAAAATCGTCCAAAGTTCATTCTTAATATCAGTAATATACATAAGAAATCAATGGGCTGGGGCTGGAGCAGTGGCTCAGTAGTTTCAGGGCTTGCCTCGCATGCAGAGGGACACGGAATCAAATCCCAGCACCATGTACACAATAGTTTTGGAGCAATGAAAGTCAAATTAAATTGAAAGCCAAATTAACACTAAATTAAATTTATTCTCTTTCTCACTGTCCTTCTCTCTCTTTAAGAAAAAAAAGAAATGAAAGAAAAGAAATCAATGGCAAAAAGATTATAGCAAAGTCAGGGTTGATGTTGCAGGCCTATAATCCCAGTGACTCAGGAGGCTGAGGCAGGAGAATCTCAAGTTTGAGGCCAGCCTCAGCAACTTACCAAATCCTTGTCTCAAAAAGTTTTTAAAAAGGGCTGAAGGCTCTATACTGCTTTCCAGAGTGGCTGTACAAGCTTGCAGTCCCATCAACAGTGTGATAGAGTTCCTTTCCTCCCACAACCCCTCTAGCATCTGTTATCATTTGTATTCTTTGTTTTTACCACTTTGATAGGAGTGATATAGAATCTCAGTGAAGTTTTAATTTGCATTTCAGTGATCGCTAGATGTAGAACATTTGAGACCACGGACTAGCATCAGCCTTAACTTACTTACTTTGTCAATATCCATACGTTCAAAATGCATAACAATGATTCTCTCCAAAACGTAAGACTATGTTGAATGAATAAAAAACAAAACAAAACAAAAAAAGGCTGGAAATGTGGCTCAGTGATTCAGCACCCCTGGGTTCAACCCCAAGTACTTTAAATACAAGAAAAAAGACAAATAACTGAAAAATCTTTAATTGCTTGAAATTTATTAATATGTTGCTGGAAATGATTAATAGATTTCTAAACAATCAATAGGTTGAAGAAAAAATCAGTTAGAAAACATTTTGAATCAACTGATTGTGAAATTGAGCATATCAGAATTTGTCCCTTGAAGTTAAAGAAAGAAAAACAAAGAAGTTTAGCAAAAATTTTAGCATCAAATAATGTATCAGAAAATAATAGAGACTGAGGAGTAATTATTCAAGCTCCAACTAAAAAAAGAGCTATAAAAAACAGCAGATATTGAAAGTACAG
>PVKS010054016.1:0-10208 GCA_004027875.1 Aplodontia rufa
GTTAGCTGGGTATGGACTAAGACTTCTGAAACTGTGAGCCCCCCAAATACACTTTTCCTCCTCCAGTTGTTCTTGTCAGGGATTTTGGTCACAGTGGTGAAAAAGCTGGCAATGCAATGATGACAATGCCATGATGACAACTGGTTTCACTTTAAATTTGTGACTCAAGTGAGCTCCTGAGACTTTCCAGAGAGCAGTCCCTTTTCTTCTCTCGGTTTGCTCCCCTTCTCATGCGCAGGGCTAATTCATATTCTGTTGCACAAAGACTTCATCTGCTTCACCTGCTTCTCCCCCTGTGTCCTGCCTACTGCCTTACCCCACTTTTGTTTTTGCCAGTGGCATCTGAGGTTCTGTACTTAGGTTTTCTCCTGTCCCGTAATCTCCACCAGATGTTCTAGTTCTTGCATATTTTCCTTCTTTTTTATCTTCCTGTAGTGTTATACTACTTGCGTATGCGTTTTCTCTTTCACAGTATGCAAACTGCAATGCGTATATACTCCAGGGTGGTCAGGAGCTTGCTTGTTTCCTGCATTCTTGAATTCTTGCTGCCTAGGACAGTGCATGGGACAGCGTTGGCATCTGAGTATGCATTTGGTATTAACTTAGTGAATCCTTTCTTGATGACTTAGGAAATGTGCCTGTTACTTTGTTTGGGACTAAGGTATTTAGGGTTGGGATATATTTTTAATTGCATTATTACATTATTGTATACCATGACATTCTCTCTATATATCTGTAAGTTAAAATTAATTTTTATCATCAAATAATAGGCACAAATTATAATTAATTGACTAATAGTATATTCTTTTAGACACGGAAGTATTCATTCTGGAGTTTGCTTATTCCTTTAAACATGCACAGGCTCAGCACCTCAAAGAAAAGAGTGTGCATCTTTTTCTAAAATGTCCTCTGTAAAATGTTTTGAGAAAATAGAAGCTACCTATCTCCATAATCATCTTCCCTCATTTGTGCTTACAGCATGAACAGTACAGCACGTCATATGTTTATTCACAATTTTAGGGAATGAAAAAGTCTCAGGGTAAGTCAGATTCTAAGACTTGGGTAGGTTGGATATTAATCAATATTTGGTTTGACTAAGTCTGATAGATTAAAGAAATCCTAAATGAGTTCAGCCATGAATGACTCCTGAAAATCATCTATGAGATTTAGACATGTTATTTTTGACATGCAATCATCCTACTGTCTTAATTACTGAGGTAGTATAAAACATTCTTTTGTGGGCTAGAGGAAAGTTTGGGGACAAACAGAACCTGGATATAATTGTTTTCATGATCCCTCCAAAAATTAGGGGCAATTTAATTACACTGGGCAGGTTGAGGGGCAACTTCAAAGCCATGTTACAATGGTAAGAACTAAAGAAGTAGTTTTCTTTGGCTATTGATGCTAAATTGCCTATTTATGAAATGTTCTTTGAAGTGCCACCCACAATAAAACAATCTTCTAACCTAATCGTCAACCCACAACTAAGTGAGGTTCTGACAGTGTGTTAAAATAATTTCTCCTCTTGAAAGTCACATACTTTCTATCAGGATTTTGTCTACGAGCCAAGAGAAGTGTATCTGCTTTTCATTATATGTGGATGAATTAATTTTGCTAAACTTAATTACAAACAGAATATATTAGTGAGGGTTGTGATTTCAATGGCCCCGAAAGGGGCAGATTTTTAATATTGACTTCATTGCTTATAAACTACAATTCAGGTAAATAAATTTTTCTCTCTGCACTTCTATTTTCCTCACATACATAACAGGGCTAACAGCAAGGGTATTTTGAAGGTGATCTATCTGCACAGAGTACCAACTAAGCTCTCATCTTTCTTCATCCACACTCAACAAAACTGGCCCTGAATACACTGGGATCTCTTGGTTGTCAACATCAAAGATGTCTTCTCAGTCTTGACATTGTCATCATCTGGCACTTTAAGCTTCCTATATCCACCAAGGTAATTTTCTTGGTTTCTCAGAAAATACTGTCCTGTATTTTTCTTCCAATTCCATGAGAGCTCCTGCCTCTCCTTACGTGTAATCATTCTTAAATTTTCTTGGCCAATTTTTGGCCAATTTTTCATCTTCTTCAAAACCCTTGTCTTGCTAATAGCTGTGGAGATGACCTACTCAATGGAAACCCTGCATGTTTATCTTCAACCTCAATTGCTCTTCTAGGTTAATCCATTAAGTCTCAAGTTTTCAAATCTGCAAATATTTAAAGGAAATTGACACAGTGCATTAAAATAGATTGGAGATTACAGTCTATAGTTGATATATTATTATATTAATAACATTACATTATAATAATATTGCAATATAATCATATTCTTATCATCATTATATAATTGCATTATGTATTACATACTATATTGAGATTTGTACATGTGTGCTACTTGTGGAATGATGGAACAAAATGGGTTGATCTAGACAATCTACAGATATTAATCATATCTCTCAGTTTCCAGATGAGTTTCATTCTCTTATGTCACAAAGGATCCTTAACTGAAAGCCAGTGGTTATTTTCCCAACACCACCCATCACCACCGTCATCACTGTCGATTTGTTATTGAGCATATACTATAATCCAGGGACTAGTAAGTGTTTGGGGAACATTTCCTCATTTAATCATCCTGATCACTGCAGGTCACGATAAGTGAAAAAAAGGGGGAATGGGGGTGAAGTTAACTGCCAAGTGTCAAGGTTGAAATTGTTGAAAAGCCTATGATTTTAATGACCACCCATTCCTTTTCTTGCTGGACTTCATTTTCAGTCATTTCCCAAGGTCAACTATTTTATGTCTTAAATGTTTCCTAAGTCTGTCTCCTATACTCATTATTGTCCTACTTCAGACTTTTATTATAATAAATAATATTATTTATTATGTCATTTTTTGACATAACTTGGAATGAAAATTACTTCAAATAAAAATTTGAGTAAAAAGAGAAAAAAATTCCTTGCTTCCCTGAAATTTATTTTATGAGTATGCAATAGACGTGGCCCATTACACTGGGAAAAATCAAAACTGCTAATATAATTTTTAAAAAGGATAGAGTAAATCATTATTTGCTATTATCATACCAATGCTGAAAATACACAATACTCTCAAAAATTAATGTTGTTTATTGGATTTTTGATCAGGGGAAAATATTTAAATCTAATTGGAATGCAAAAATGTTTACAGCTAATGAAGGAAAATATACTGACTACAAAATTGGGAGTAAACAGTTCAGTTTTCAAATTATAATATTACCTTTAAAAATATAAGAGGAAGCCAGGGCTTATTTTGCATTTTATCCTTCAAAATAGTATATTTCTTATGCTTCCATATTCATGTACTTAACACAGCTTTGTTCTTCAAATACACAGAAACTGAAAGATGCCTGATAGAGTCTCTCTTTTCTATATTTTTATTATTCAATACAGGTGTGACCTAAGGTATAAGGCTAAGTAATTAAGTAAATACATGGATAAATATAAATATGTATGTTTTATATATATGTATATTTATATGTATATTTATATATATTTTTATATATACACATATATATATTGCTATTGTATTTTTGGTATACTTTAATTTTTATCTTGAGCTACTTTTGTTTAATTTTTAAAATTGTCTCACATTTCTCTTTCTCTACCTGATTTCTTCTTATGTCTGTGATTGAGTCTCAACCACCAAATTTAGCTGCCCTCATAAGCAGAAAACTGGAAACATATGTAAAACAATAATTGCCTAAGGGGCTTTGTGACCATGATCCTTGGAAGAAATGAAACAAATGAGGTTAGTCATCTGATTGTACATGGTTTATGTCTGGAAATGATTTCTGGGCTGTGTATGCAGACATAGAATTCAAATAAAGCTCCTTCTTTCTCTGAAGTGGTAGAGATGGCGGTTCGGGTTAAGGGAGGTTAAGGATTCTGTAAATTATGAGGAAAAGTTAAACAAAATAAGGAGCTATGTAAGAAATTCTTCAGAAATTATCACATCTGCACAGTTAGCACATTAACCCTTCATAAGCGCGCAACTGACTGTGCAAATTATATGCAAATGGACAAACAATGAACTGAGTGTGATAAGCTGAACAATTTCCAGAGATAATACAGGGTGGGATCTTTCTAGGTCTGATTATCCAGGATGGATCATCATGAGTGTATACATAAGACATTCAATGGAAATAACTATTTTAAAGCCAAAAAGGCCATCTTTTGTGAATTGAATAACTTTGTAACTAATATCTTCTGTAACACCAGGAACTGTGTTTATATTTGCACTTAATGATCTTCTAGTATCAACTGGTATGACTTTAATTGCTTCAAGTTCATAAAAGAAAAATGGAGGATGATTTTAATATCTAAGAGATTTTCAAGCATATTATTCTGCATTATGTGAACAAAGATTTTACAGAAATCATGACTAAAATTAAATGACAAGAAAATCAAGTCATGATTACATTTCGTGTGATACACAATCAACGAGCTAATCAAATCAGGCTCATAAGTATGCATGCCATATTAGCCAGGACCATGTATAAATTGAAGTAATGATTTATTCTCAGCAAAATATTGTTTGCCATTTTGGATTAATACAGATTTGCTTAATTTGGAATTTGTTGATTGTATAGTTATACAAAATATTAATTATATAGGTTTTATGTTTTATAGATTTCAGTAGAATTATAAAAAGAATATTTTGAGTCAAATTGGAATATTTTTCCACAACAGGGCCAAACTATAGTTTGGATCTGGGGTATCCTCCAAAGGGGGCTATTAGAGGCTTGGTCACTGGCCTGTGATTGTACTGGCAGGCTATTGAGCCACGGGGAGGTTGGTCTAGTGGAAGGAAGTGAGGTCATGGGGGTGACCTTGAAGGAGATGTTGGGGCCCTCACCCTCTCTCTGTTTGCAGCTAGCTGTGAGGTGAACCCCTTTGCTCAGCTTCTGGCTCCCTCCACGGTGTTCGGTTTCATTCTCCACCTGAAGCAACTGTGGTCTGGGAGCTCTGAACGTGTGAGGCAAATCAGATCTTTCCTTCAAATTATTTATCTCAGCTGTTTAATCAAAATGACTGAACCATGAGCAGTATGGGCTACGGTCATTATGTGATATCTAGAAAGATCGTTTACACTTAATGTGGTTTGCTGAAATAAAATATAACTGGTGGGCTTTTCAATGTCTGAATCTGTTTTAACTTTAAATATCTAATGAGAGCTTGTTCATTTTGATTTCAAGTTTTATTTGTTCTTCAAACTGTTTGACAGAGGGACTCTCTCCTCCACCTACATGTAAATTGGCCTTGCATAGGGAGGCAGCTTTGGCTCATGGAAGAGTCCTTGAATGGAGGACAGCCGCAGCCTCTGCTGTATGGCTTAGTGGAGGACTGGAGGATTCTGCTTCTGTGCCTGAGACCGAAAGCAGCCACACGGAGCATGTACGTGGGAGCAGTGAAACACAGCTTTCTTCTCCCTTCCATCTTGAGTCAGTTCTTATGACTTAATATAGTATCTATAATCTATAAAATATCTATTTCTACCCAGGATAAAGATGCAGCTACGCTATGTAGATACATTGTTGAAATCATCTGCTTTAAAGATTTTTATTTGTTTTACACAGTGCAATTAATTTTTTTAAAAAAATAACTTTATTGGATATTCCTGGTGCTTAGTAATGAGTAATCATAAAAATAATTCTTTTATTCTTGGCAGTACATAGTAATGTATTTTTCCCATTCAAAGTAATGTTTTCTACAACTGTCTCATAGATCAAGTTTTTGAAAACTAGTATTTGTTGAGAACTGAATTAGTATCAAACAGCATTCTAAATACTTTACTAGAATGAAAATACCTAATCATACTAACCTCAGTTTTAAGAACAGAGAAGTAAGTGCTTGCTCAAAGTCACCATTTAACACTTTGCAGTCTAGTGCTGAAGCCAAAATTTCAACTCATCTCATTCACAAACACATTTTAAAAGGAATAAAATCAAGAAATATAAAATGTATTGTTAATAATAAAAAATGCATATTTTGTTTGAAATTTTAGCCGTTTTAAAGAAGAGAGTGCATAGTGTACAATTTGGCCAGGGTTATAACTGAGTCTTTAAATACACGAGCTACATGAACAATAGAGATCTCCTCGACCTGAATTTAAATACAAAGAAACAAATTTTGTGCACTGATTCCAGTGCAGACTGAGTACAAATCCTAGGGCTTCTTATTCCAGTAAAAAAATTAATAAAAGCAGTGGAGAACAGACCAAAAATAGGCCCATTTTGTTAAATTTGACATATTTCAATATCATGATCGTGGTATCACAAGACAATTTCCTCCCAGGAGAAACCTGCTCATAAAATCCCATGTTACCAAGTAAAATGAGCTAAAACTGAAGCTTGAAGTTTTCTGAGAGTCTCTAGGTAAGGCTAGCATATCTGCTCTCCACAAATGCTGTCAAACTCCCTGTCCACTAGATAACCTTCTCCTAAAATGTGGTTTAGAAATAGTCACTGCTGCTGGATTTTCAGACAAAGAGGATAAAACTGTGTAAAATAACTAGAAATTTAAACACATCAGTGTAGCCTAACTTATTCTAATTTGTTTCATTTTGTTATTTCTTCTTCTTTTTCCATTTTCCAAAGCTTATTTTTTTTCTACTTTATATGAAAGTGTGTTCTTGGAGATCTACTTATTTTTTCTTCTTTAAATTTATGGGGCATGGTTCTAATTCTTACTTAAAATTTAATCTTTAGAAGAGAAAGATTGTCCAGATGGTCTATATTCATTACTTGATTCTTTGAGTAGCTCCTTTATTCCCAACTTATAAAATCCTGGTGGTATTATGTTATCTCATTTGCAGTCAGAAGTCTAATTAGCATACATTTTAATCACCTCGGAAAATCACCTAAGACAAGTCAACCTAATTTTTAGGCGCCTTCATCAATTTCCTACTTCCTCTCACAGTATTTTTACAGAATAATAAAGCTCATGAAAAGATAATTTTTCCTTTGTAAAATCTCAGTATGTCTGATATATTTTGAACCTAAATTTTTCAAGGGTTTTTAGATTCAAAGTACATGAAGAAGTGCCTCTTGCTGTTTTATTTTATATTTGCCTATCTTGTAGCATATCATTCACAGATGGTCTAAATGACCTCAAAGTGACATTTGGGGTATTAAATACCAGATGAAGAAATAAAAGGAATGATCGTTGAAAGATGAACCAAAAATGAATAGCATTTTTTCAAAGGAGAGATACTTATTTGATTTCTCATTGCAGAACTGAAGATTTTTCTCTTGATTCAATTTATAGTTTTTCAAATGAAGACTCTGGTACATAGTTATTAAGACTCCCAAAATGCACTTGGGAAAGATATTCAATAATGTAATAAACTTATTTATTTTTCCAATGTTATCTTACTTTCAAGAGAAAAACCAAGTTCATAAATTGAATTAAGTTTAAAATTGATAAAAATTTGAATTCAAATATTGCGTATTTATAAAATCGAGTTAGTATACATGTCCCAAGGTGCAGAGCTTGAAATCTGAACAAGAATGTTAAGGAGAGTTGAAATAAATTCAGCATTAAGTATTCATGATATAACACTAAAGAAACTTTTGCTAGTAAAAAGAAAGTCATTAAGAGGATTACATGTTGCTGAAGTTTTTTTCTGAATTTGGTGAAGAATTTTAAAATTAATGTTCTTAAAGCAGAGGCATCAACCATTATAGAGCACGTAATAGCAAGGTGTTACCGTATGGTATTTGATCATGTTTCCTCAGTGGCCTTTTGAAACAACCACCTTAAGATGTCATTTCTTAATTCTCAACGAAGCAGCTGTGAGTTCTAAACTTTTTACCCAGCTGACTCGCACTGAGTAGAGATAGTTAGACCTTGGAGCTCTGAACATGGACACCCACTTAGTCAGTCAATCAAAACAGTGATTGTGAGAACTGGACTCTGAACAACTATGAGCGTTACACACTTTACTTTCTTTGTTTTAATATTAAGCAAAGTAAGATAGAGATAAATGGGCTAAGCAGCCAAAATGAAGAAGTTAGATACATGGCAAAAAATTAAACATATAATTAAACTCACAATAATCACTGCTAAATTCTTGAAATGCTTATTTCTTGTATTCTTATCTTTTCTCTTTTGAAAAGAATCTAAATGTCAGTACAATACACTTAGATTGCTTGCTCATTGTAATGTTTATCAATAATGATGACCAGCTATTACTAGAGTTGATCTTGTCTTCATTAATTAGAGAACAGGGACATTTTCAGGGAAGTTATATGGTTAGTGGCTGTTATGGGAATTAAATCATCTTGAAGTTGTTGCTCTATTCTTCATATTGCTGGAGATGAACATCTATATCATTCAAAGGCAATATCCCATTAGACAATTGTAGAATCTGTTGGGAATGTTTCCTACCTGTTTTGGTTTTTAGTGTTACTATGACTTTGTATGTGGTTGAAAATATGTGGGAAGGACCATTTTTTTAGAAATGTGTACCAAGGTGAATAACATGTTCAGGAGCAAGGCAGGTGGGTCAAGGTCAGAGAAATACTGATAACAAAAGTGCTTTATTGCTAAACTCAGAGCCATTATATAAGATTAAGTCAATTTCGGAGAGAACAGAATTATTCTTTTGTTGACGAATGAGCCATACAAGGAAACAAAATATGGAAATGAGACAAAAGATGACCACTTCCATTAGTTTTCCAACTTGATCATTCTGAAGTCCAAGCAGAAAGATGATACAGTCAAATTTTGCCCTAATTCTTGTTTTTAAAACAAGCGTGCTTCAATGTGACTAATATATTTGGGAACAATTTGAGCATAACATAAATTTCATGTTTGCTTGTGCAAGAACTATTAGGTTAACTAGACAACTGGACCTGGCTGAACTGACGGGTATGAAAACACACAACATATGTACATGTGCATGTAGACATCCGCCAGCTATCTCTGTTCGTTATGCAGTGTGGGACACAGCCACACACATCAAGCATCAGAAATTTCCATCTGATTTCAGATAACCCTTCTTCATTCCTTTATAAAAATTCATGAGATGTAATCTTTGGGTACTCATTTATAGCTTCCAGGTAAAATATGTTTATCATAGCATTTGTATGTTTATTAAGCATTTAAGGTATAAAATTGTGCTACTATTTTTATTAGCTTTCTTTCTTATTTTTCATTCAATACTATCTTTTTGAATATTGTGTTCCTAATTGCCTTTTCCCTTATACTCCACAAAGTTTCATTATTCATTTTACATATAACAGAAATATTTACAAATGCATGTTATAGGGCTGGAGCAGTGGCTCAGTGGCTCAGTGGCATGAGCAAGGACCTGGGTTCAAACTCCAGAACCTACACACAAAATAAAAACCAGATGAAAATATAAACAAACTTATCTCTTTCAAAAAAATCCATCTGATGTTATAGTGAAACCAATTATATTTTATGTTATGGATATCAATTAATATAGGAATACTCTTTCTTTACTTGTAAAAATTTTAAAGGAAAATAAACTTTAGACAAAAATTTTGAATAAAATTGCAGTAGCTAACTCATCCCAAATTTATTTTTTGACTGTTTAGGAAAAACTGTGAAAGATGTCTGCCTTAGAGAAAACTGTTATAAAAACATGTTATTTTCTAGAAAACTCATACCTATATTATTACCATGGATTTTTGCCATAATACCTGAGCCCTGTAGAGAATTCATTTCATAAGAAATGCAGAGGAACTAATTTTAAAAGGAAAGCATGGATTTAGAATCTATTGATCTGTATTTATTCCTGTTTAATTTTAGAGGAGAAAGTGCACTAATAAATAACTTGCTCATTCTTGAGATTGTCAAGTATATCCTTATAAGAGTAAAGAACACTTCTAGTTGAATTTAAAAATCCTAGGTTTACTCAAATGCCTTTATATTGTCTCAATTCATATTTTGAATTTTTTTATTTTTGTAATGTATTTTAATTTTTGAACAACCATAAAAGTTTTTAACAAAATAATATAAAATGTGTATAGTTTCTGGATACTAGATTTACCCCCCAGGAGAGCCCCCCCCCCCAATTACCCACCCATAACCCTCCCTTCCCTTACCCACAATATCTCTAAAACAGTATTAGGCTGAATAACATTACACCTTATCTGGATTTAACACATGATAATGGACCACCTTTCTGAATGGCCAGGG
>PVKS010054017.1:0-10140 GCA_004027875.1 Aplodontia rufa
TCTGCTTCTGAGATGGTTCACCCATATTCCCACTCTCCAGTCTCCTATGAGTTCTTCATGCACACTCCCCGCCTCCCCATCCCCCTCCCTACGCCTCCAAGTATCCTAGGGAGCCATCCCCCTATTACGCTGAGAATCATACAATTTGAAGTTATTGTTAGGTTAGCCGTCTAACCTACTGCTTCCTCATGTATTCTAGCTTCCACAGATGAGAGAAACCATTCGGCCGTTTAGTCTCTGAGATTGGGATACTTCACTTAGCATAATTCTTTCCATCTCCATCCATTTGATATCAAAAGCCATAATATCTAGTCTTCTCTAATGGCCGAGTAGTATTCCATTGTATATATGTACCAAAGCTTTTGTATCCACTCATCAAGTGAGGGGCATCTGGTTCCATAATCTAACTATAGTAAATTGAGCTGCTATAAACATTGTTGAAGCCACATCACTATAATACGCTGATTCTCACTCTTTTGGGAAAATACCCAGGAGTGGGATAGCTGGGTCGTAAGGTGGTTCCATCCTTAATTTTTTGAGGATTCTCCATACAGCTTTCCATAGTGGCTGAACCAGTTTGCAGTCCCACCAGCAGTGTAACAGTGTTCCTCTTTTCCCACAGCCCCTCCAGCATCTATCGTTGTTTGTATTCTTCATTTTTGCCAGTCTAACAGGAGTGAGGTGGTATCTCATTGAAGTTTTGATTTGCATTTCCCTTATAGCTAATGATGTAGAATGTAGAAAATATGAGAATTTTCTCATATTTATGGGCTAAACTTATATATTCTTTCTTTGCAGAATGTGCCGCATAGTAGTATATCTTCATGTCAAGAAGATAATCAACTCAAGAAGACAGGATTGACCCCAGCATCTCAAAGCTTAACACCCTGTTCATTTTCCCTAGCTCCTGCTGGGAATGCTCCCCTCCACCTTTTGTCCACACCTTCTGCTCTCCAGAGGACACCTAGACTCATCCCACCTGCCCAAACATTAGGTCCTGGTTGTGGCTTTCCTTTGCTTCAGTTTCAGCATAAGCATGAATTTAAGCCCCTTTCCTTACATGCAGAAAGAGTGCCCCACGTACCATTCCATCCTCCAGCCCAGCCAAGAGACACTTGGGAGTTGTCCGGTGCCTTCCAGCCACCTCTACCACAGGAAAAATTACCTGCTCCCTCAGAATCCCACTCCAACTCAAGCCACTGCAATACTGAAGCCATAAGCAAAGCAGTGGAGCAGAAGAAATGGGCAGAAACTGTAATTACAGACATCCCTACGCATGTGACCTTGGATCAGTATATTGGAGAAGAAAACTTGACACCTCCATGTGAATCTGTAACATTAATAAAGCCAGACAAACTATTTGATGCTAGGCCAGGGTGCCTTAAGATATCTCCTGAGAATTCCTTTGGCCTTCCGTTGTTACACCTGCAATTTAAATCTGCTTATACATTTTCATCATCCTCAAGAGCATCTATTACGGTTCCCTCGATACCTATTAAAACTGTAGCAGAAGAAAGGAAATACCCACAGCTATCGTTTTTTCACTCATGTCTGTCCCCAGAAAATATGGTAATTAATTTTTGTGCAGTGATACAAAGGCATAGTCCTACAGTTTTCATAACATAAATACTACATGTACCCTACCACATTTCTTCTTTTGAAATAATGCGTCTTTTTTTTCCTGAATTTTTTGAAACAGCATGAATTTCAGGTTTAAAATAATGTGTATTTTAGAGATTTTAGGTCTTTTTTCTTTATAAGTACCTGAATTTACTAGACTCTTCCATAGTTATTTCCCCTGTTCAGAGAAGAAGTAAAAAGTAAATACAAGTACCAGGTGCTCTTGTTTCTATGTGGGTATGGATGTGTGTGGAGAGAACAGAGCGAGCCTAGCAACTGTGATATGATTGTCTTCAGATCTGTTGCAGGTTAAATAGACCCAGCTCTGCCAGCAGTGTGTATGTAACTAAATGGTAGCTTTAGAAGCCTGCCAAATCCTGTTTTAAGAGATTGTCTTTAGTTTATGAAATGCAGTTTGTTTAGGTTCTAATTTTGTAGGTGAGTTGTATCATCTTAGGGAGAAATTCATTCTGTTGTACACTTTAAAGATGCTACTGGGAAGAGAAATGGTTGTTCCTTAGAAAAAATACTTGTCATGCCTCCTCCTCAACATTATGTAAATAAGAAGGAAGAGGAAAAGTTGGCATTTTGAAAAGAGTTTTTTTTAAAACATGTTATTAGAATACCACAATATTTTATTACCATAGTGTACCCCCAAGTTCCAATCACCCTACTTAGGGGTTGTCACACGTGTTTTAAAAATTGAGCTCGACGTCTTCACGGCCAGTGATGTAGCTCAATGGCATAGTGCTTGTCTGCCACATGCAGTTTAGCGTTAGGTTTGATCCTCAGCACTTAACAACAACAAAAAGACCTTGCTGAAAATTTCACCATTCTAAAATTTCTAATTCTTCAAGATATGAGTACTTATCTTACCACTCCAAGTCAATTTGTTATATTTGATTTGTTCTGTCTTTGGCATATTTTAGTTTAAATGTTTTTCTTGATTTGTCAACATATGTATATTTGAGTTTGTAAATTTTCATTATTATGTTTTGTTTCTTTCCTGTAGTACAAGAAACCACAGCTTATCCCACTTGAAAACCTCATTGCATTTAAACAAAGCCAGCAGAAACTAACAAGTGATTTTTTGGAACAAGGTGATTCTGGTTGCCTTCAGCTTCTCAGAGTCGAGGCAGAACCATCTGGAATAAGACAGGGAAAGAACAGTGAAAAAAGGCAAGTTTGTTCAGCCTCCTGGCCTGTACACAATTGTGTATTCTATTTCCTTGTCAAGTATCATGTGTTTGAGCATGCAGTGAGGAAAATTCTTACATTGAAGAAATACTATCATTTTTTTTCCATTTTATTAAGGAATTTGTTCCTATCATAGGCTGGAGGATTCTTTTACATGTTTCTATAATGGAATGACAAACAGATGTCTTTTTTCTTTTTTGTTTTTCCTTCGGTACTGGGGATTGAAACCAGGGGTGCTTAACCACCAAGCCACATCCCCAGCCCTTTTTATTTTCTATTCTGAGAAAGGGTCTCACTAAATTGGTTAGAGCCTCACTAAGTGCTGAGGCTGGCTGGCTTTGAATTTGCGATCCTCTTGCCCCAGTCTCCCGAGTTGCTGGGATTACGGGCATGCACTGCCCAGTCCTGGCTTATGCTTTTTCTTTCTTTTCTTTTCTTTTCTTTTCTTTTTTTTTTTTTTTTTAAAGAGGGACAGTGAGAGAGAGAAAGATTGAATCATTTTTATTTAGCTTTTCAATTGGCTTCTGTTGCTCAGACCCTTAGTTGTGGACGTGGTGCTGGGGTTTGAACCCGTGTTCTCACACATGCCAGGCAAGCGTTGCAACCACTGAGCCACCTTTCCAGCCTCTGCTTTTGTTTTTTATTGTGTGTGTGTTTTTTTTTTTTTAAAGAAAGAAGAGACAGAGAGAGATGCAATCTTTATTTAGCTTTTCATATGACTTTCATTCCTCAGACATTTTGTTGTGTAAATGTTGCTGGGGTTTGAACTTGCATCCTTGTGCATGCCAGGCAAGCGCCAGGTAACCGCCAAGCCGCCGCTCTAGCCCCATCTGCTTCTCTTTTTAATAGGCAAAGAAGACGAACTGAGAAAGAGATGCAAGAAAAAAGATCCGAGAAACTGAGGACAAAACCAAGTGTGAGTTTCTGGCCAGAGGATTCCTTCATTAGTAATGGTGACTCAGAAATTGTCATGAAATCCAAGGTACAGAACAACTACCAGTACTCTTCCCTAGTTTGCATGTTCAGAGTTTGGTGTTTCTTGTGACTCATCTAGTAGTGCTAGAGGAATCTCCTCATCATTTAGTACACAGATCCCTGCTGCTTCCTCCACAGAACGACAGAGTAATGAATAAGATAAGCAACTTAAGGGCAAATCAAAAACTGCATCTTAGAGCATCTGGCTCTATGACATGTTTATGTTTGATGTCACTCTTGACTTTTTTATGCGTGTGTGTGTGTTTTTTCTTCAAGGAGCCAGTAAGAGAAAGTCAGTTTTATTTACTTTTTCGTCTGTTTTTTGTTTTTCCAACAAAAAACAGTGTATATGGCACTGTTCAAACCTCCCACTCTATTGCTGAGCCACCCCTCCGGTCCTTCTTTGTTATATTAATGCATGTGGTATGTAACTTAGGCTTCTTGTATTGCGGTTTCACTATTCTCTAGGGTGCCTCTAACGTTTTTTAAACATAGATTTGTTTGTAACCTATATTAAAAGTCAGGTCTTTTTAAACATTATTTCAAAATTTGGTGACTTGTTTAGTTATTTGGATAGCAGCAGATTAAACAGACATCCGTTCGTTCATGTGGATTTTTAAAGGCATGCTTTTTCAGCACATCCTTAAGAGCATGTCTAGAAGTACTTAGTGAAATGTTCCTTGTTTCCATGGAGGATTTTGATAAGATTGGGTCCTATTAGAGTACTGAAATTACCCTGCAGGGGAGAATTGCACGTACTGTGTTAGTCAGCTTCACCTTGCTGTGACCGTCGTTTCAGTCCATGATTGGCCAGCTCCATTGCTGTAGGCCTGAGGTTTGGCCAAATATCATGAAGGACGGGTGCAGTGGAGGGAAGCTGCTCAGCTCATGGCAGCCAGGACACAGAGCAAGGAGACAGACACAAACAGTAGTCCCCAAGGGTACACCCCAGTGACCTGCTTTCTCCAGCTACAGTTACCACCCAGTATTATATTCAGATTATGAATTTATCAAACAGATTAATCCACTGACAAGGTTACATCCCTCAAGATCCAGTTGTTTCACCTCTGAACATTACTGCAGTGCCTTTAGTGATATATTCCAGATCCAAATCTAACAGTAAGTTAGTAACTTTGTGTTAAATTGGTAATTTTCTTTTTTAATTTTTTGACTTATGAATTTCATGAACTTTTTTGTAGTCACTTTGACGGACTAAATACAGAGTAATCATGCCTGGAATGATAGAAATTTAAACTGTATCTAAGAATTCCGTATTCTTTATAGTTACTGAATATTTTTTCTAAAGTAATAAATGTCTTTGAGTTAATCATAGATTGATAATCATAGATTGAAAATTGATTTAGGAACAAGAAGAACATCGTGTTTCTCAGCCTTTGGATGATTTCAGCATTCCTTTTGGTACGTATGTGCATGATGAATGTAATATTTTAAGTGTAGATTTAAAATCAGTTATCTAAAAAAATAGGTGTGATGTAAAAATGAGAATAAACTGTTTTCATGTTTCACGTTTGACAAGTGCAGGGTGCGCGTGTGTGCTGATATCCAGTATAGCAGTGGCTGACCAGCTGTGCCCCAAGGCCAGATCTGGACTGTGCTTGTTTTCGTACTCAAGCTTTGTTGACGCGTAGCCAAGCCCGTTAGCTTATGCCTTGTCTTTTATGACTTTCACTGTGGTAGGGTAGCATAGTAGCAGCAGAAGCCATATAGCCCACAAAGTCTGAAATATTTACTGTTTAACCGTTTACAGAAAATGTTTGTCAACCCCTGCTGAAGAATAATGTGACCAGTTAGAATCTCAAAAAAGATATAAGAAGTCTAGAAGTAAATTATGGAAGAATATGCCTAGGATTTGATACAACACAGAAATATGTGTACATTAGAACTAGAAAAATCAGTTCAGAGCCAGATGCAGTGGCATACACCTTTTAATCCCAGCAACCTGGGAGGCTGAGGCAGGAAGATTGTTAAGTTCAAAGCCAGCCTCAGCAACTTAGCAAGGTCCTAAGCAGCTTAGTGAGACCCTGTCTCAAAATAAAAAATAAAAAGGTTGAAGATTTAGCTCAGTGGTTAAGTGCCCCTGGGTTCAATCCCTAGTACTCCTCCCCAAAACAAAGAGAAATTAGTTCATGAAAGAGAACTCATTTATTGATAGTAAATTATTTTTCTTTCTTGAAATGGTTAGTTTATTTCTTGCCCCTTGAATGCATATATTCCCTAGGTCTGTCTTCTCAGTAATTAATTTGCTCACTCCTGTGCTCATAGGGCCATTATGACTTCAGCTGTTCAGGTCTTGTAGTGATACTCACATATGCACGCAGTCTCTCACTGTTCTTTTCTACTTTCACCTTAAATCAACATGCCCAGATCTTAAATTGGCATCTTCCGGATAGTGACACCACCATCCTTTGGCTCCTCCAGACCTGTATCTTTGAAGTCACCCGTGATCACTCCCTCCTCTCCATGCCTCTGCACACACTCAGTTCCTGCCCAGGTCCTGGCTGGCTTCTCCAGGCTGCTGCCCTGCATCAGGCGTCTGCCCAGCTGAAGCTTTCAGCCACCTCCCCACCAACTCGCTTAACTTCAGCCTCGCACTCCCTAACCCTTTGCAGTTCTTTCCCACTCATATTAAAACCATTTCTTCACCTTTTTTGGGGGGGAGGGGGCGTTGAACACAGGGCCCAGCACATGCTAGGCAGGTGCTGTGCCACTGAGCTACATTCCCAGCTCTTTTTATTTTTTTAATTTTTAAAATTTTGAGATGAGATGGTCTCACTAATTTGCTCAGGCTGGTTTTGCCTCAGCTTCCTGAGCAGCTGGAATTACAGGTGTGCATCACTATGCCTAGTGATTTTTCATTCTTGCTGTATTTTTCCACTTTGTAAAGATAATACAGACTTAATGGAGAAAATTTAGAAAAACAAAAGTGGAGTAAGAAGAAAGTTAAAATTTCCTATTATCTTTCTATCTAAAAATAAGTGTTAATTCTCTTTCAAGGTTTGTTTTATGAACATCCCTACTCATTATATATCTGCAAATACTTACACTCCTATATTTATAACTTTACTTGTCTTTACATACTAGTATTTTTTTTTTCAGAGAGAGAGAAAAAAATAGAGAATCAATTTCATTTAGCTTTTCATGTGGCTTTCATTGCTGTGACACTTCATTGTGTGCATGGCGCTAGGGTTCAAACTTGCATCCTCGCGCATGCCAGACCAGCGCTGCAACTGCTGAGCCACCGCTCCAGCCTCCTACATACTAGTATTAACTTACAAAAAAATATCTATCACTGTATATTCTTGCACATTGTTATTTTTAATGACTGTAGTACTCCAGTGGATGTGTGTTGTAGCATTCGAAACAGTCTTCTGACACCAACTGAGTGTGCTACAATTCAGTTCATTTCTGAAACTACCTGGAGTTAGCACAGATACCACAGGTGAGCAACTCAATCCCAAGGGTGCTTAACTTAGGAACCTGTTGTAAAACAGGGTCCCCAGGCCACCTGCATTGCCACCCGCCTATTTACATATTCGAGGGTTCCTTTGATAGCCCCCCCAGACCACCCTATTTCTTCATAATAAAAAGGGAGAGTGAGAGAGAGGAAAAAGAAAATCAACTTTATTTTTTCATCTGGACTTTGTTTCTCCGATACTTAGCTGTGTATGTGGTGCTGGGGTTTGAAGCTGGGTCCTCGCACATGTGTGGCAAACGCTCTTCCACTGAGCCACTGCTCTATCCATAACAGCCCCCTTTCTGCCCTACCTTCAATAACAGTTCACAGAGCTTGAGAAAGCACTTTCCTTATGATTATGATTCTTTTTATAAAGGATAAAGCTCAGGAGCTGGAGCGGTGGCTCAGTGGTTACAGCACTTGCCTGGCATGTACGAGTTCGTGAGCTCAAACCCCAGCACCAAGTACACAACAAAGCCTCGGAGCATTGAAGGCCACATGAAAAACTAAATAAAAATAGTTTCTCTCTTACTCTTTATTTCTCACTGTCCCTCTCTCTTAAAATTTTTTTATTAAAAAAAAAACCAGGATAAAGCTCAGGAGCTGCCAAATGTGACATGTTTAGGGCAGCGGAGAGGATAGCACAGAGTTACCATGCCCTCTCTGTGCAGGCCACTTTCCATGGATCTATCCACCTGGAAGCCCCCTTAGTTTGTTTCGGAATTTTTATTGACGTTTTAGGATAGGGGCATGATTGATCAAATCACTGGCCCCTGTGATCAAACTCAGTCTCTGTTCCTCACCTACTCAGAGGTTAGGGTAGGATAGATGGATAAGGGGCTGACAGTTTTAACCTTCTAACCATATGGCTGGTTCCTGTGGTGACCAACCCCATCTTGAAGTCGCCTCATTAGCATAAGCTCAGGTTTGATCAGAAGGGCTCATTATGAGCAAAAGACACTCCTGTCATGCAGGACAGGATACAAGAATATAAGATATAAGAAAGTCTCTGCCTGGAATTACTCCCTTTTCATAGTCGCCCTGGGTCATCTTTCAGGAAAATCTAAATTGCCATAATGTACTTTAGACTTTGATTCTACTTCCTGCCTAGCTTTCCTGCCTAGGAAGAAATTATCATAAGTTGCATGTGAAAGTCTGAATTTGTTAAACATCCCCCAACAGGTTTCTTCTCCGTTCTCTGAATTAAAAAACATGTTATTCTGAATTCTACCTTTCCCCTTCTCCTCTCATCTTGTCGGTAACCAGTTCCTGCCTTTTTAAATCTCCTTTGTAATTCTTAGGTTTATTCTCTTGCTTGTTTACACAGCAACCTCATCTAACTGATTGCCTTATTTCAGTTTTATCTATGTAGATCTATTTTCTTTTTTAAGAGAGAAATAAAGAATCAGTGTTTTTTATTTAGTTTTTTACATGGCTTTTGTTGTTCCAAAACTTTGTTGTGTACGTGGTGCTGGGGTTTGAACTCACATACTTGCATATGCCAGGCAAGTGCCACTTGCAACTGCTGAGCCACCTCTCCAGCCCCAGATCTATTATCTGTACACTCCCTGGGGAGGTCTTTCTAGAACAGCAATCTGGCCATATCACTTCCCTGTGTAACAACTCCAACTGGAACTTCATTAGCCAGAAGGCTCTCTAGGTTGTTTTTTTGTTTTGTTTTGCTGAGCATACGGTCTTCCACAGTTTGGTTTTGATTCTACTTGTCTTTGAGATTGAGCTCACATACCACCTCATGTAGAAAATCCACTTCAGTAACCTCCTAACCCCTTACTTCACCTCCCTTCACTCACTTATGCCTCTGGGCTCCCTGTAACAGGCTGTCCTATGGTTGCTTCCAATATTTTAGAATTGCTACAAGATGATGTTAATACTTCAGCTGGATTGCACTTCATGGCCTCTGTACAAAAGAAAGCTACAGGAAGTCAGGATGCAAGCACAAATACAGACCCAGGTAAAGAGCTGTTTTCTTTTAAAAATTATATTTAAGTTATCTCTAACTTTTCTTTAAGGCAGTAATTTAAAGGGAATTTAAAATTATCAAGGTTCTTCTCCCCAACCAAGGGAAATTAGAGATTGAATTTATGATAATTTAAGCAAATTATAATATTTTGTTCAAAACTGTCATAGAATACATCTCAAATCAGTAGAAGTAATAGTTTGGATTGAATCCTCTATGCCCTGAGTTTCCTTCACTTGAATTGCTTGCCTAAGGCTTAGAGGCCTGGGGCTGATATAGGTGAGTTTGGTAGAAAACTACATTTGGGCCAGGGTGGGAGGACTTGTCACTAACTGTCCAGGGTCTCCTGTTCCCTGCTTGTAACTTGTTTAAAGCTCTGGCCCTGATGTCACAGTAAGCCTTGTTCCATGACTTTCAGTGAAGTTTCTTCTGTGTACAGAATCTCTTAAGTACTCTTCAAACCCTCTCCACTTTTACCTTTTCAATGAAATGTTTATTAGCAGTATTTAAAAATAAATAATATATGACCATTATAAAATATTTGGATAATATAGTAAGCCATGACAAAGCTGAAGATTAACCAGTCATGCTTTTAGCGATAATGTTTTGCTATTTTGTCTTCTGTGCATTTTATGTAGTTAGACACAGTGCTTATGAAGGCCCAGTGTCCTCACTGTCTGAACTCGCATCGTTCAGGTGTTCTTGTCTTCCGTAGCTTTTCCCTCATAGTTTAACTCTCAGAGGTCCCAGTGTTATTGTTGTTCTCTAGATATCGTAAACACTCTCAATTAGAGTGGTTTTGTTTCTTTCTTTGCTTTTGGTAGTGGGGATTGAACCCAGAGGCACATTACCCTACCTCCAATTCTTTCTTCTCTTTTTTTTTTTTTTTTTTTTT
>PVKS010054018.1:0-10206 GCA_004027875.1 Aplodontia rufa
AAAAAAGACTATATGTAGAATGGGGACTAAGAGGATCACTCAAGTCTTCAGCAAAGAAAAATTCAATTATGACCATTGGGCCATAGTAGAAGTATGAAATAAGGTTTGTGGATAGCAGTCTCTGGAGTAGGGGTTCAAACAAGTTGGTTTCCCCTGAAGTTTCATTTAACTAAAAAGGCAATTTCTGGGAACCTGCCCAGTTAATCTATACACACACTATTAATATGGTTTTACGCTAATGAGATCTCTCTCTCTCTCTTTCTCTCTCTCTCAATCTCTCTTCTCCTCTCTCTGAAAAATATGAATTTAAGCCTGGATATGTAGCAGTGAATGGGATACAGCATGACTTTTATCTTAAGAATGCATAGCAGTGTGTACCTGGTAAAGACTAATTTGACAAATATACAAAAATAATCTAAAACTTGGGAAAGATATACTTCAGAAGATATTCTGTCAGTTCATTATGAGTGTGAAATAATCTTTAAAGAAGAAGTAACTTAGACTATCTAGATCATATGAAATGGAAACAAAAATAAAAGGAGGAAGAAAAAAGATCTGGAAGGATATCTGTGCTTTCCTTAATGTTTGGACACTGGCTAGACTAGCCTCATTTATCTGGAGGTTTATAAGAATAATCTGGTTCCAAACTCATTTGTTGGTTGTCAGAATTTAGTTCTTTGCAGCTGTAAGTCTACACTCCATTTCCTTGCTGAACGAGAGTGTCTGCTCTGTTTCTCAAAGCTGCTGGCATTCCATTTGTGTGCACCTTCATCTTCAACTTATCCACAGTGTCCTCCTCACACTTCAAACCTCTAAGATCTCACTTTCTTTATTCCTGTTTTGCCTAGTAGCTAGAGAAGGAACTGCGCCTATAATACCACTTGCAATTTCATTGGATACACATGCATAATCCAGCATAATATTTTTACCCTTAAACAGCAACTGATATCTGTAGTAACCTTATAGCATCTAGAAATTCACTTTTGTCATGTCAGATAACATACTCACAGGCATAACATCTCACTGCATTCACACGTTCTGGGATTAGGAAAAGACACCTCTGTGGTACTATTTTGGAAATTCTGACTACCACATGAACCAGCATCAGAGAAGATGTAAAGGAATTCTTTGCTCTCTACCCATCACAAATTTCCAGGAACAATATATGGCCACCTAATATTTCTGAAAATATATGTTTTGTAAGTGCAGCATAATTGATCCATGGAGTCCTCTACATTAGAAAAGAAACAGAATGGAATACTATAAGTTTTTATTTGGAGTCAAGAGTTAAGAGAATAAACTAAAACCATGAAGAGGACAAACTTGACCATATATACATAACCCATGCTCTACCCAGCTTCAACACTGTCTTTAATTGCTTCATGCATGTGATATAATTACAGCTTCAAACAAGTTTAAAGATGTCCAAATAACAAAGCAGAGTAACTCTTGGAGAGGAAAGATCTATTTCTGTACATCTACAGTGACATTTCTGCATAAGACTTATTATGCTATTTTTCTCATTTATGTAATTTCTAAACTGCAGCAGTTTGCTAAATTTCCTTAGTCACACAACTGGATTAAACCATTTATGAGGGGTACACTTCAAAATAAAAACTGTGTACTTTGGGCTCTTTTACCTCTTTTCCTTTTTTTTTTAAAAGAGGTTACAGAGAGAGAGAGAGAGAGAGAGAAAGAGAGAAACAAATTTCATTTAGTTTTTCATGTGGCTTTCATTCCTCTGACACTTTGTTGTTTACGTGGTGCTGGGGTACATGAGTACTCTTGTACTCACACATGGGAGACAAGCGCCATAATAGTGGAGCCACCACTCCAGCCCCCCCTACTCCTTGTAACAACTGTTTTCCAGATTTGTAGTGACCATAAACTTTTGTCTTTTAGTGAGTAAGCACAGATTTTAATTCTTTTTTTGTCTTCTTGTCATACTTGTGTTCCTGTGTGTTTCAACAGGTTCTGTCTTGTTATACTGGATATGTTACTTCATGTAATTAATATTAATATGCTAATTAGTGTAACTAATATAATCATTAGCATACTGATTCCATAACAGTAGCCAGAAATGCCTTATACCAAGCTGAAATAACTAGAAGGCAGATTTGGGAAATATGTTGAGGCAGGAGTTTCATAATCTCTGTACCTACATAGGTCAAGTCTGCTTAAAAAATAATTTTCCTGCATTGTAGCTGAAGAAAAGTTTTTCAAATTTTGCCAAATGTAATTTGGAACATTTTTGTTCACAACAGCATTGTCTGCTTTATCTTCTTTACCTTTCATTTTTAAGAAGTGCCTTGTATACACCAGACAATTAGAGGCATGCAAAAAAGAAAATCTCTGGACCCTAGGAATTTACAGTTCAAAAAGAAAAAGAGCAAACCTATCAGTGCAATATAGGTTGGTACACAGGATTTTGAGATTAAGAGCCCCATGTTCCCTGTCTGAATAGGATTTCCAAAGCAAGGTTATTCAATTCTATAGATTTATGTATGACATGGAATGAATAGGGAGAAAAGAGTTTTCCTTAGTCCACAACTTCTATTCATGTTGAAAAAAGAAAATCTATTCAATTATTATTTTTCTGTCAGATTGCCAACTTTTGTACTATTAAGTTCGTTAATTTCAAAGTTGGAAATTATAACAAAATTTAATAAAAAGGTCCAATATGCAGATTATTGTAATTGATTTAAATTCCAACAAATGTGTTTTACTTTCTCTGCAGCTTTTTAATATGTTAAATTAAAATCTCTAAGAATATTGTTTAGCATTCTCAATGTTTCTTCTATTAACCTTGACTTTCTTATTAGTTTTCAGATGGACTTTGTCAGTATATTTCTCATGGATGCATCCTGAGAGACAAATATATATCCTGTTATTTTCTATGATAAGTTTTGAAATATACAACACAATCTCTGACATTCAGCCTCGTAAAAAATATTAATAAACCCGTCTTTCCTATGACCTCTCTTTGATCAGTTTTAGATCAAGGGTCTATCAAAAACCTTTCCTAATTGCTCTCTACTCAGGAGCATCTCCCAAATCAATGTCAGCTAGCTGTTACTCACCACCTTGAAGATGCCCTGTGGGCTCATAGCTCTGGGGAAAAAAACAACAACAACAATGGGGGAACAGACTGTCAGAATTTTTAAAAAAATATAGTATAGAAAGAAAGAAAACATTTTTATGAGATGCACACTTTTTTAAAAAAAGAATGTACTTAAATGTTGACTGTTTCACTATCTCAGCAAATGTGTGAAAAGATTGGAAGAAGCAGAAGAAATTGTCTAAGAGCATCTTCAATTGAATTTGGAAGAATGGGCAGAAATTTTGCAGGTGACCGAAGGAGGACATGGTCTGACTAATATCAGAGAGAAAGTATAGGAATAAGGTCATTAGAAAGTAATTTCCCTCAAGGTAAAAGAAAGAAAATTTTCTTATTTGAGCTATTTGCTGATAATATGATCCTATAATTAGAGACCCAAAAACTCTATCAGAAGAGTTCTACAGCTACCTATTTTGTGACATAGTATTAGTACTAAAGGATTTGCTTATTTTTCATGTCAGAGTCCTAAGAGAAAATTCTAGATAAATTCCCCAGTGCAAATCTTGCATTGTCTTTCCTTGCTTGGGGGAACAAGTTATCAATTTTCCTTTGTACATTTAACTTTACTGGTCCAGCTAGGTTGATAAGATACCATTGAAGTGGTGTGCAAAGTCCAAAAATCAGCCATCATTTTTATACTTGAACAAATAACTATCTAAACAAAGAAAATAATTCCATTTGCCATGATGTCAAAATAATAAAATACTTACGAAAAATCTAACGAATGATGTGAAATATCTGTATACTGGAAACATAAGACAAGGATGAAAGAAATTTTAGAAGACATTATTAAATGAAATAATGCCCCAAGTTTATGAGCTGGAAAAAATTATATTGTTAAAATGTCCATACTACCCAAAGCTGTCTATAAATTCAATATAATCCTTTTTAAAATTTCAATGCCATTTTTCCCACAGAAATAAAAATAAAAATTAATTCTAAAATTCATATGAAATATGAAACCCCTGAAATAGCTGATGTGATCATGAAATAGAAGAACAAATCTGGAGGTAATACATTTTCTAATTCCAAACTATAGTATGAAAGCTATAATAATCAGTAAAATATAATACAAGCATAAGAACAGACACCTAGACCAACAGAGTAGAATTGAGTGTCTATAAAAATAAATTCATGCATAACCAGTCAACTAGTAAGTGATTTGGACCCTTATTTTATGCAACCAACAAAAATTAACTCAAAATGGATGAAAAATTTAAATATAAAACCAGAAATCATGAAGTTCCTGAAATAAATCATAGGAAAAGGGTTCATTGGACTTGGTAATGATTTTTTTTTAACTTCACCAAAATTAGAGACAACAAAAACAAAAATAAACAAATGCAGATATATTAAAGTAAAAAACATCTACATAGCAAAGGAAACAATCAACAAAATGAACTATTAATCCATGGAAGGAAAAAAATATGTAAACTATGCATCTTACAGAGGTAAATGTGTTGAAAATTATAAAAGCTAGTGTTATTGGGACAATAATTAGTATTTCTACTTCTTGTTTTCCATGTGCTTTAAGAGACTAATTTTTATAAAATCAACTAGTCTAAAACCTAGTATTATTATAATTTTGATTTGTGACTCTATATTTTGCTTTTCATCTAATAGGGAACAATGCATAGAAAAATCTTAGTTTTTTGTGCAATGTTATGCAATGTTAAAAGATGCAATTTTGTAACAACAATAAGAAAGTGTGAGGACAGAGTTGCTAAAGAAGAGATATTGTATGTTATTAAACTAAATTGGTGTAAACTCAAATTATAGAGTCATAACTTTGGGATATGAATTGTTCAAATAGCTATGAATAATATACTGAAGGAAGTGAGAAAGGAATTTAAATGTTTCACTATGAAACAAAAAACCCAACTATACACAAAAGAGGACAATAATGCAGGAATTGACAGATTAAAAAGCTACAAAGCACAGAGAAAGTAAATATCAAAATGACACAGCAAGTCCTTCCTTATCTGTAATTATTTTAAATGTAATTGGGTTAAACTCAGAATAAAAAATGTAGGTTAACAGACTGGAGGGAAAAAATATGATTCAACTATACACTGTTTATAAGAGATTCATTTTAGATTCAAAGACACAATTTGATTGAAAATCAAAAGCTGAATGTATATATTCCATAAAAGTAATAACTGAAAGATAACAGGAATTGCTATTCTAATATCAGATGAAATAGACTTAATTTAAAAAACTATAAGAAGGAAAGATATATAAATAAAAATTTCAATGCAATAAAAAGATATAAAAAATATAGACATTTATACACTTAATAAAAGACCATCAAAAATATGAAGCTGAAACTGACAGAACTGAAGAAATCCTCTAGTTTAACCTATTTATGGTGCAACCTGAAAACACTAATCTCCCAGATATCTTCATTTCCCCATTTGATAAGTAGAAGATAAGTTAATAAACACAGGAAAAAAACACAATAAACTAATTACATCTAGCAGAAATAAAGAATATCCAATATATCAGCCTTTATTTTGGAATTGGAAGCCCACAATCAAATCCCAACTTTTGCTAATACTACCTATGTAACATTATGTTTCAGTTTATATAAACTGGAGATCAAAATGATGAGTAAAATCTTGATAAAATAAATCAAAGAAATAAGGTCTTCTTTAGAATGTCTAAATTCCAGTATAACACATAGTAAGTATTATGCAAGCTTTAGTTATTTACTATTTTACTAATTTAAAGAAAAGTGACAAGTTAAATGCCTTGTGGCTCCTACTCAGTGGAATAAGCCTCATCATTTCTCTAAATAAGTATAAAAATTTGACTGGAAAAAGGAAATTCACCCAATTATATAAAATGTCTCCATTTTCAGATATTTGATACCAGGACCCTAGTTAAGCCCTATATACAATCAAATGGTCCATAAAATAAGGAAACAGATTCTCCTGAAAATGTTGATGCAATTGACTGTTGTCTTTCTTGTTCATTAAGTATGTCTACATGAAATTCTAGCTAGATTTGTGGATCATTATCTGGGGCCCTAATGTTCAAACTCAATTCTCTTACTTCAACCAGAATTTATCTGGTAAGCATCTGCCTACTTTCCTTCCCTAATTTTTATTTGCTCATTCATTCATAAAGAATTATGAATTATACAATTTTATGAATTCTATTCCCTGCCTTTTATTACTATGGTAAGCAAGAATCTCTAATTCCTGACTTTATACATGGTTCATCCTAAACTTGACTTGGCATGGAGTCCTCTGTCTCAATACCTTTATTTTATTTTTTAATTTTGATTTTTAAGAATGTATCCTTCAAGTATTTTGTCACAACTACTTTTTGCCTCAGTTCTCTGATTTCCTTTTTTTTTTTAATAAGAGACAGGGACAGTGAGAGAGAGAGAATTAATTTTATTTAGCTTTTCATGTGGCTTTTGTAGCTTGGACACTTGGTTGTAGGGGTTTGAACCCGAGTACTTGCATGTGCAATGGAAGCGCCATAACCACTCCAGCCCAGTCCTCTGATTTTTTATAAGAATGCGATTAAAAGCATTCTCCCTATTCTATAGAGATGTTTGTGTGCATGTGAGTTTGTGAAGGGAGAAGAATTGTACATAGAAAGGAGAAGCAAATGCATTGCTAGAAGAAGTCAAAAAAGAAAGACAGTTACCTGCTGCTAGAAGTCAGCTTATTCAAGACAAAGCCTACCGTCATCTGAAATAAAGAATATTTCCTGGGGTTTAATAGTATGTGTTGCTGACAGCTATAGCTCACAATTTATCTACAATCCACTGAGAATTTCACTTTGAAATATAAGAAATGGATTTTCTTTCTGAATCCAGGACTTAGAAGAGGACCTGGGGAAATGATGTCTGGGAGATTAGTGTTTTCAGGTTGCAGCATAAATAGTTCAAGCTAGAGACATACCACCCCTCCCCCCTTATCTGTGAACAACTATTTCAGTGGGAGGTTTAAATGTTATTCAGAGAGTATTGGTGCCTTTCACTGGTTTTATCATGAGAGGAGGTAGACTGCTTCACTCCCAATGAGAGATAAGAAAGCAGAGCCAACATTAAAGAAGGAGCAATGTTTCAGGTAAACTCCAGGTTAAACATAAATGCCCTCATATAGGAAGTTAAGGTCCTGCACAGTTAAGTCCCTGCATTTTATTAATATTCAGAAAATCTTTATCTGAAAATCAAGGTTATGGAACACATTACAACCATTTTCAGCTAATTAAAATCTCTTTGGATGAAAAATTTAAATCAAATAGTAAGATTCTATATTTTTTCATTAGCCCTCTACTTTATGCAAGGCATTTAAATCTATGATTAATCTATTTTAAAAATAATTTTTGAAACTCAACTGTGGTTAGATACTCATATGTGCCCATCCTCTATTGCTAATAATTCTATAACAAAGCATGATTTTTTGTTTTATTTGTGGGGGCGTTGTTTGTTTTGTTTTTGCTGAATAAAGTTAAACTCAGGTCGCAGGAGCAGTTTAGCTATTTACCTCAAAAAATACTTGTTCCTGAAAAATCAGTGAATGAACTAAATAGGTTTCTTATCAAGAATAAAAGCTTGTTCAGGCTGGAGCGGTGGCTCAGCGTTTTTGGCGCTTGCCTGGCAAGCACGAGGACCTGGGTTCAAACCCCAGCACCACGTACACAACTGAGTGTTGGAGCAGCGAAGGCCATGTGAAAAATTAAATAAAGTTGTCTCTCTCTTTTTCTGTCTCTCTCACTGTCCCTCTCTCTTTAAAAAAAAAAAAGAATAAAAGCTTGCTTGTCAATAATCACTTTATACTCTTGCCTTGTTATACTTACCATTCCAAAGTTGTTTTGTTATAAGTTCTGACTCATCCCAGATGTTTTCTTATTTTGCAAGACTAACTCTTTAGTCCTTCAGGTAGAAATGATCTTTACCCACTTCTTAATTCTATAAACATTGTTTTCCTAGTTCCTCCTTTCTGAGATATGTGAAGATGTTGCCAAGGTGATATTCTCCCTTACAGCAGTAGGTTTAATAAATTAAACTTAATTATTTTTTTCTGTTTTTAATATGTTTTTCATTTTTTTCCAGTTACTAGTTTTGGAAGCTAAGTATAGAAGTCAACTGCTAATGTTACTGTTTTCTTCATTCATCTCTTGAACTATTTAGCATGCTAGACACAAGGCATGGGGCATGGTCTGTTTTGGCAGAACTCAGCAGCTAATGATGTTTTTTACATTTTTTAAAGGTTATATATATGATATATCATAAAACTGAGAAGAGGCTTTAACAAAAAATGCTGGACATATGTGACAGACTGAATATACAAATGGACAGCAGCCAGAGCATATATATGACAGTAGAGGTCTTAGCAGCCACCAAACCTGGGAAACTGAACAGCAAGCTCTGCAAGGAATTTACCTGGAATGATTAGGACCTGGTCAATGACTGTAGCTTATTCCCATCGCATAGAATGTCCCACTTCTAGCCAGCTGCCCCACAACTTCCTTGCACCAACAGCAGCTGGTCAGGGCAAAGGGGAGCCCACGCTTTCTTCCGCTGTTAAGCTCCGCTGCTCTCCTGCTTGCCTTTGAATCTCTGCCAAGAGACGGCAACTATCTTGCTGTTTGCAAGCTCTGAATGAATACCTGTGCTTGATCTCATTTGGGTGGACTTCATTTATTTCCACTATATTTCAAACAGTAAAAACAACATATTTATGTGCCTTCTCCTTTGCTTATGCTTTGTGATGGATTAATCAGCATGTCTCTATCCCATAGGAAATAGCCACTTTTCTTCTTCCTGGGGCTAGGTGTGAACTAGGTATGTGGACTAGGTATAAATGCTTTTGGACATTTTTAAGTTACATTTACTGGAAATTGTGAGCAGAAGGTGAGATATTGCTGAAGCTCTCAAAGGCAGGGACTATGACATATTATAGGACAAATCTTTAGCTCCACAATATTCACAATATTGTACTTTTTTTATCTTGCCCCCATTCCTGGCCTTTTTAGAACATTAGCTATGTACCTTGATTTTTTTTTCCAGTTTATTTCAGTTTGTTTCCATGATTAGAAATAGGTAATTAGTGTAGGAACACTATTTTGGAAACCTGAAAAATGGATTTAACCGAGAAGAGAAAATCACAGCTTAGAAGGAATCACACTAATAAAACAAGTCTCAACTACTGAGTTCTCTACTTGATTTCTGTTCCTAAACAGAGTTTGTGGGTAACTGTATATTGCATGAGTTAGAAAGAGAAACACTGAAATTTATTTTAAAAACAGTGCTTCATAAAAGGAATATGCATGTTTCATGGAAAATGAATTGGTAGCAGACGTTACACAGAAGAATACAGCTATTAAAGTCAGAGTATCTCACCGTTATTTTCTGAATTTAGTCCTGCTCCATTCATGACTCTCAGAGACCTACCATGTCTTATTCAAAATTATTATCCATATTATAATGAAATCACTGCGTGCCTAACATAATTAAAATGTTGAAAAGAATAGTAATAATGAGTAAAACCTACACATAAATATATACATATATTTTCTTGATTTTAAAACACTTTTCAGGGGCTGGAATGGTGGGTCAGCTGTAAAGGTGCTTGCTTGACATGTATGATAACATAGGTTCAAACCCCAGCACCACATACACAACAAAGCGTGAAAGCAATGAAAGCCAAATGAAAAACTAAAATTGATTGTCTCTTTCTCTCTCTCACTGTCCCTCTCTCTTTAAAATAAATAAATAAACCGCTTTTCACTCTACTTTGAATTACACCCAAACCAACATACATCTTCAGTCTCCTGGGAAAATAAATTACCCAACGTTAGAGAAACGAATAAGAACTAACATAGGCCACAATGCTATCTACGAATTTATTCTACTAACTGGAAAACTTATCCACTTCTGAGAGTATTATCTTAGTTCAGTTATTGTCACAACTATCACCACAAGGGGCTGGAGCGGTGGCTCAACGGTTTCGGCACTTGCCTGGCAAGCATGAGGACCCGGGTTCAAACCCCAGCACCACGTACACAACTAAGTGTTGGAGCAACTAAGGCCATGTGAAAAACTAAAGTTGTTTCTCTCTTTCTCT
>PVKS010054019.1:0-10207 GCA_004027875.1 Aplodontia rufa
AGAAATAGCCAAGCTCCCAAATCTTTATAAGTGAATTATGTATTTTATAAACTTCAGCTTATTACATCATTTTTGAAATTTAAAATTAAAGTGCAATTTATTTATTGCAAAATATTTTGACCTTCAGATAATTGCACTTATTTGATATATGCACATACCTATGTAATCTACATACCTTTCAAGATATAAACTGTTTCAGCTCCTTATCACCTTGTTCACCTTCTCAGACAATCGCAAACACACACCAAGAAACACTGATTATATTTCATACCTACAGATTAATTTTTCTGCTCTGAAGCTTCATGTAGATGGAATCACACCTACAGCGTATTCCCACTTGAGCCTGGCTTTTCTCAGTGGGCATAATGCCTGTCAAATCTGTCCAAGAAAGACAGCAAATGTACTTTCATAGACGCTAATGAGACTCAAGGTACGACCAACGAGGTCATTTTTTAGAACTCAAACATTGAGTAAATGAATTTCTCCTGACCTAGTTGGAAAGATCCAAATGTTGAGGGTCAGAATAGCTTTGAGGATTCCCTTCTAAGATGGATTTTTCACTCATGTTTTGCCCCTGGGTTAGGATGACTGAAGGTGGATTTATTTGGGACTCTAGAATGTTCAGCAAGCTACATGATGCCTCTATCTGGCTTGGCCTTCTCAAAATTTGGGAACTTGGAATCCAAGAGAAGATGTTTTGAGAGAAGACCTCATGGGACTGAACATTCTACTATCAGGCCCAAATGGCATGGCGTTTTATGACTAAACCTTGTAAGTCGCATAGATCACGTCCATATTATCCTGTTGGTGAAAGCAGTCACAGACCTACTCAGATTCAAGGGGAAGGGACCTTGACTCTAACTTTGGATAGGAGGAGTGTCAAAGAATTTGCAGCAATTTTTTTATTGTTTTCATGAATAGTGACCATATAATAATGCATCAGAAATAGAAAGACAAGTTGTTTAAGGCAAATTCAGGGGAGAAAAAGTTTAAATATATGGTTTTTTTTTTTTGCATGATTGTATATGGAAGAATCTAAATGAGAATAACAAGAAATTAATCCTAGGCATAGGCAACTGACTAAAGCTTCTCCCATGTCAAGGATGGAGGTGATAAGTGAAGAGATTTATAATGCGGTGGGGAAAAAACCTGCAGAACTGGGTGGTCTGAAGATGTCTTAAAGAATCATGAGTTGGGGACCATTTTATACACTGAAGCACAGCATAATTTATCCACTTAGAGAAAGTGATTTCCTCATGGTGATGATTATAGCTGCACCTCTTTTGTAGGCTATATGAAAAAAGATTAGTGGGAAGAGAACTGTCTTTAGGAGGCTGGGAAGAACATAAAAGTTTCTTGGAGATATTCATCAGGTTTGTTGTAGGAATAACAATGCCTCCTACCTCTCCATCTCTTGGGATAGCCACTAGCCACATCATTATCCTTAAAACCTGTGTATGCGTTACATTATATGAAAAATGGAAATATAGGTTGTATGTACAGTTGAGGTTACTATACTGGGCTGAATAGTATGCCCTCCCCAATATATGTCCACCTGGAACCTCTGCATGTGACCTTTTCTGAAAATTGGTTGTTTGTAGATGTAATCCAGTTAAAAAGAGGTCATAGTGGATTAGGGTTGGCCCTAAATTCAATATGACTATTATCCTCATAAGAAGAGGGGAATTTTTTTTCAATGTGAACTGCCTGGATAAAAGAGGGAAATTTGGGAGAGTGCTATGTAAAAGTAGAAGAAGAAATTGCAGTGGTGTGTCCATAAGCAAAGAATGCCACGAAGTGCTAGAAACCACCCGAAGGTAGGAGGAAGCAAGGAGAATTCTTCCCTTGAGTGTTCCAATCAAGTATAACCCTGCTGGCACTTTGATTTTGGACTTCCAGGTTCCAGAGTAGTGAGTGAGAGAATACATTTCTGTTGTTTTAAGCCACTCAGGTTGTGGTAACTTTTCACAGTAGCCCTAGGAAGTAAAGCTTCTAATCATTCCAATGTGATGGCAAGGATACTTACTCAAAATTGTAAGAGGGAACCTGAAGAATCAGAAAGAAGACAGTGTGAAAAGGGCTCAGCCTGATGGATGCTATTCCTTTTGAAAATGGAAGAAGGTGAAGTGAACAATTATAGCAGCAATAGGTACCTAAAGAGAGATTAGTTACCACTTTGACCATAGATGACATCTAAGTCAGATTGGTTTTGGTGAAAGGGGGCTTAGCAAAATTATCCCAGAGGGGTGTACAGAAAGATTTCCCCCAAGGAAAACCTTCATTAGATGCTAGACAGGTGTTATTTTCTTAAAGATTACATTTCACAGTAGCTTTAACTTTATGAATATACTTCTCACATACACTGTTTATCTATTTTTAAAGATTACTTTTTCTCAGGATAATTGGATGCGGGAGGATAGGCCAATATATGGCTAAACATGTGTCTTTACAATATGATTGATAACGTGGTGTAGCTCAATATAATTGTTTTGTGTAGTTAACTCACAGTTAAGACCATCGTTCTTAGGAAATCTGTACAGATGGACTTAATGGAAACCATTTCCTCACTCTGTCCAGTCCTCCTGATACACTGCAAGGCATGTGTATGTTTACATACTGAGTCCATTTACAAATAGAAAATAGTAATAGATATTGCTAAATAAATTACAGCCTTGCAAATGAATGTGGGTTGTTGGTATTTTCTGTTCAGTTTTCTTCAAATCAAATACCTTCAGCCTTAAGGTCTTCCAAGATGTGAATGTGGGCTGCTTTCCATTCTGGGTGTGAGAGAATAATCTAAGTAGATTTTAAATTATTTAAACTGGTCACTCTGCTCCAATACATTCTAAGTAGCTCTTTAAATCATTGATGAGAGCATCAGATCCTACAATCGGGTAGCAAATTTTAAAAAAAGAGAGGGAAATCTATGCTGATTTTAATTACTTTTAAAAGAATAGAATCTGATCTTATTAAAAGCAGATCATAGATACTTAATAACCTGAAGCAAAAGAAGATGATTTATACTACTCAAATTTCCAATACTTGAGCCCATAAAAGACAGGCCTACATATTGTCACATTGCACCCCCATAGTTAGTTCCTATAACCTTTCATACATTATTTCTGTTATTCCTGATAATGGCATTGAAGGTAGGTATTTGTTAGTCAGTTTTCTGTCACCTTAGTAAAATACTCAAGCTAATCAATTTATAAAGAGGAAAGGTTTATTTTGGCTCACAGTTTTGGAGGTTTCAGTCCATGATCCTATTGTCCCATTGCTTTTGGGCCTTCAGCAAGGCAGCACATTATGATGGGAATAACACTGTAAAACTAAACCATTCACCTAGTTTCAGGACAACAACATAAAAAAGAATGGGGACTGGGGTTCCATGATCTCCTTTGAGAGCAGGTGCTCAATGACCACTAGGCCCCACCTCTTAAAGTTTCTACTATTTCCCATTAGCACAAAGGTAGGAACCAAGCTTTTAACATGTTAGTCTTTGAGGGACATTCCAGATCCAAATGACAGCAGTGTTATTATCACCATTTTACAGATAAATAAAGTTATTCAGAGATTTACATAACTTGCTCAGCTTGTATGTCTGAACTGAGATTCATTCTATGGTCTAGTTGATCTCAAAGTCCATGCGCTTTCTACTAAATCATGCTTACTCTTATTTCATGGTTTACTAAGTACTTTGAAAAATATTTAATTTGAGCTTTTAAAAGTCCTGTGAGGTAATTTCCTATTGTATGTAGAGAAAGTTGAATGTTCCAGCCACTGACCTCAAAGATGTTGGAAATGGCCTTTGAGTGCTTCCTTCCATAGGTGAAGCCATGTACATCCATGTACATGAATGCACACACACACACACCCCTCCCACATGTACAAGGGACCTAGGCAGGTGCTCATTCACAGCCTTGCCTTGCAGTCAGTGCAAGGCATAAACTTGGTAATCTGTGTTGAAGAAAAAGATTGGAAATGTCTAGTGCTTCATCTCTGAGAGCCACCTTTTGCAAATCAGTTGATTAATAATAAAGGCTATGACACAGATAGTTTGTTACATCATAGAGAAAGCACATGTGTGTCGAATTCACTTAAACTTCAGACCTTTCTCTTATAGTCTTAACTTTTCTTTGGATTAGAACTGCCACATAGAAAATTCAGGAAACCCAGTTAAATCTGATTATCAAATAAACAAAAAATAATTGTTTACTCATATTCCAAACATTGTTGGGATATATTTACACTAAAAAATCATTAGTTAATTTATCTGAAATGAAAATTTAATTGGGTGACCTGTATTTTTATTTGCTAAATCTCTCTGCCCAACCTGTGGTAGCAGTTTGTTGAATACTCAATGGTTTAAGAAGTCTGTAAACCACTCATCATAATGTCAAGAACCTTCTTGATGAAAAAAAGTCCTACTTAATGTTTTCCACTGTTATCTGGAAAATCATATGATTATCTTATGCTTTCTATTCTTCTATAAGTCTTATAAAAAGCAAAAATACACATATACCTATGTATACACACATAACCTATGTATAAGTATGTATATACATAAAGAAGAAAAGGAAAAAAGTTTTAGGTGAAAAAACACAAAACAATCAACCAAATAAATATAAAACTGTTTCATAATTCATATTACTAACAAGATGAAGTAATTATTAATTGCACAAAAACTAATTAGACTTGATTATATACCTGAGTGGTTTTCCAATCTTACCAAGCATCAGGATCAACTGGAGGGCTTGATGAAGCACAGATTGATGGGATCCATTCCTAAAGTTTTTGATTTGGGGTGTGTATGAGTGAATATTCATTTCATACAAGTTCCCAGGTGACCCTGATGCTGCTGCTTCAGAGAAAACACTTCAAGAATCACTGCTGTATCACACCATGAAATATAAATTTGCAATACTGAAATTTAGCTTCCTTTAGCAGTAATCATTAGTGATTATGAAACCAGTGGCTAATTAAATTTGACTGATATGCTGGTAGGATGTAAAACAATGGTTTCAAACACCTGGCCAAAACTTCTTTGCAGCACATTTATTGTCAATAGGCTGAAATGTAATGAATCATAAAAAGAAATCCAGCTTCACCGATTTTCCCTTGCATATTCTTCTATTCTGAGCCGAGGAGCAATTCTATGTGCCTGCTGGTGAGCAAATATTCATTCGTTATCCTTTATTATCACCTAAGGCTAGGCTTACCATGCTGCAAAATTACAACCTGAATAACTAGCCTCCAAACTCTTTCCTTAACATCATCGTCCTGTATGTCTGAGCTCTTAAGTAATGCATAAGGAAGCATGCGAATATTTTCCAGAACTGATTTTTCTACAGTCTTCCCATTTTCACAGTATTTTCTGCTGAAGTGTCCATCACACAATTAAGATTTTGTAGAGAAAGTTGAACATTCAGATGGTAAAGTTAGGACTACAGATAACACTCTTGGCATTATCCTGGACCTTTGCTTTCCCTTTCCCCTTTCCTTGGTTTCTTTCTTCCAATATTTTAATGACTTAATGAAAACCTGTGGCAGAAGACCATATGTGAGAGACTTAAACATAATGTAGTTAAAGAACATGGTGATGGATACCCGAATATGCCACCTCCAAATCTGCCTCATAGTCGTAAGAATATTATGAGCTGAAGACAATTGAGAAGAAACAGATATCCTTCTCCTATTTGCTTATAAACAGGAAATGAACTTACAAGTGTCCCTCTTCCTCTCTGTAACAGTAAGAACAGGAGTTAACCCCCCTATTGGCTGCACCAGAGGACTCTATATAACACTCCTTACTAATTAGCTTTATCTACCACTGGTGTTCCATACATTTGCCGTCCCACAATTTGTTGTCCCTAAAGACTCAGGTCCTTTTCTTTTATCTTGCCCCTTCTCTGAAAGTTTATTTGTGTATTTTGAAGAAGATGCAATGTAAACCAGAGTTCTGAGCCACCTGTTTGTGTTACTCATTTCTGTGCATGCTCATGTGTTGCTTATCCAAAGTTACATATCCAACAAGCCTGTTTGTTTTTCTCTTGCTAATTTGTCTTTTGTCACAGAGAGTTTAGAATGGTAGAAAGAGAATTGAAAAAATTTCTTCCTCCGCAGCAGTATTAGAGCTAGAAAATAACACCAACACCTTTTTTAATGGGGCACCTTTAGGAAATTCATATATCTGAACTGTAAAAAGTCCATCTTTTAAGCACCTCAGTCCATCACTTCTTTTCTTTCTTTTAAATTTTAAGTTTGAACTCTATGTTCAATGTGATGATTATGTGCAAATTTTTCTTCTTAAAGAGAATACAGTAAGTCCCTGAGTTAATGAGGTGTCAATAACAAGTTTTTTACATCCCAATCTACAGAAGCAAAAGCGTTCATTAAAAGCCCTACTTTCAATTTTGATTTTTCCTGGGCTCGTGATATGCAGTATGATCCTTTCTCTGAATGCTAGGCAGTGTCAGTGTCCATAGCTCCCAGTCAGCCCCGTGATCCTGTGGGGGAAAGAACAGACCCTCAACAGTGTACCGTGTTGCTATGCTAAGATATATGGTAGTTTTGGAACGTGAAATGTATGTGTTCTCCACGGTGCATGCTAGGGCCTTGTGCATGCTAGGTAAGCATTCAACCACTAAGCAACACCTCCAGACTCTGAATGCATTTTTAACTTACAATGCTTTTAACTCATTTTCAAATTAAGATTTGTTTTTAGGGTCATGATCCCACTTTGGGAGCATCTGTACTGAACAGTGTAATCTCTCTCGATTTAAAGTTACCATGATGTATCTGGCCTTTGGACTTCACTCTGACAGTTTTGATTGCAGGAACCGAAGTGTGGTGGTGGTGGTAGTGGTAGGGATTGTTATCAATGGCTTTTGGAATTCTTAGTAATCTAAACTTGTCTTTATAATTCTTCTGCTGCCTTATTTTGTGGTCAGCTGTTTCTTCTTGATATTGTTAGTAGCTGCTATTTTCAAATTGCTCATCTAATTTACACACTGTTCTAATTAAGTTGGTTTGAAAATTGTTCCAGTTAAGCTCATGGGCTTTGTGACTTCTTTTGTTTATTTCTGAATTTCACACTATGCTCCAAGTATTGAAAACGTGGCCTTTAATAAATCCTGTTCAATCATGTAAATTGTTTTTTATATGAGAAATGGATGTTGCCAGCCCATTTGTGGGAAAGCAGAGATTTTGTATATAACACAATATAGCCACATCTTCTTGTGTTTTTAGGATAGAGGTGTGGACAGCAAGGAAAAACAATGGGCTGAGAAGGGCCCCCTCTTTTATTCAGTATAGGGGATTGAGCCCAGGGCCTTGCAAGTGCTCTACACAAACTATACCCCCAGCTGGTTTCATTTTCCGACACGGGATCTCACTAAGTTGCCCAAGCTGGCCTTAAACTAGGCAATCCTCCTGCCCCAGCCTCCTGATTTGCTGAAATCGTAGGTATGTACCAGTGCAGCCGGTGCAAGATATGCTTTTCTCTAGAGCCACTGTCTCCTCCTTTTTCCAAACACTTCCCTCAAACTAAGAGTTTCCATATTTAATGTGAAAATCTCAGCTATATTATAATTATCCTAAATGCCTAAGATATTTTTAGCATAATTATATCCCAAATATTGGATAGTATATACTTATACTAGACGAAGATTTGTTGTTTAACTGCAATTCTAATTTAACTGGACATAAATTTATTCTTTGATATTGTATAAATTCTTAGTCCCAAGAGGTTCTTCATCTTTCCTCTTTCCTATGAAGGCTCCAATAGGCACATAAATATATTAAATAAAATTTATATACTTTTTTTAATGTTAATCTGTCTTATATCAGCTTAGCTCTCAGGCCCAGCCACAGAAACTAAGGGAATAGAAGAATTGTTTTTCCTTCCTTTAAACTGGCATTGGCCTCTCCACCTGGTGGTCTCTCTAGCTGGCTAGTTTGGACTTCCTCACAGCAGCATAGTTCTAGGGCTGTCCGATGTTTGACGTGGAGGCTCAGGCTCCAGGAGAACATCTCCAAGAGATCAAGACCAAGAGCAGCTATGAGATTTCTTTTTTTTTTCACTGAGCCACACAAAACAGAACTTCACTCTGCCCCATTCTATTAGTTGAAACTGACACACAGAGCCAGCCCAGAATACCGGGAGCCATGGTTCATAGTGGAGTTCTTTTTGGAGACTAGCTACCACACTTCCAAAGGCTCAGTTTTCAAAATGGACTAAGATTACAATGTATTTGTGAGACTAACATGGACTAGATTTTTAGATTCTTTGAGAATATTGCATTTAGTTAGAATGCATTGGGTCATCTGAGTCTGACATTTCTTCTTCCTTATCTATTTTCAGATCATTATGTGTAGTATTTTATTTATGTATAATTAAATTTAGAATCATTTTATATTTTAATATAGAATTTTATATATGTACTTACATATTATATATGAAAATCTATAACATACACAAATATATGTGCAAATAAATATATATGTATATTCATAGATTTAGGCCATTGATTATAAAGATTATAATGAGTTGACTTTTTTATGTATCTAGATTAGTATAGCTAAGCAGTATTTGGGGAAATTGAGAAAATAGTTACTCCAATAATCTTCTGCAGGGTTTAAATTTGTCATAGATTCTTGGTTGTAAAAGGCTATTCTAAAAAGTTTAGGTTTAGGTTTACAAACATTAACTTAGCTCTTATAATATCATCCCTTTAAGATATTATATTATCTTGATTTAAAGATGAAATAATAGAGACATATTCTCCCAGCTACATGTTTCCACTCCATGACTAGCTATTGCCTTTATCCAACACAAGTACACCATCTCATTGTGTGCAGAGACACACATTTACACACACACACACACACACACACACATATAAATAAGGAAGGAGAAATGTATCCAAACACACCCAGAATCAAATCAGATGTGCATCGATGGGCTGGCTTCCACATTATCTCCGCTCCTCATTAGACTCACTCCTTAAGAAGCCAATGACTGAGACTTGATTGCTTGTTAGAATTCTTCTGTGAAGTGTTTCCTTCATGAAAATTCTCATCAGCATAAGATATCTGCTAGCCTGCAGCCTTAAAGCTTGTCATTCATTTAGAGGGGACCTCAAAGACATTCTTCAACACTTTATTTCAGAACTCACATAAATTTTACTTCTTGCATTTATCAAAGCAGAAATTTTTTGTGATACTATGTATTTGATTTGATGGGACATTTTATTAACCCATCCAATCACTTAAACTCATAGAAGTCTTAGAAAATTAAGCCTTTCAAAGTTTTACAAAGTTGAAATTCTGTATCTCTATAGTTAAATGTTCCTCTGACATAGTCTACGAACTATGCTCTGCTGAGATGTTTGTCAGCATATTTTTAGAAAACACTCTGATGCAATTCTCATTGTATATTAGGGTTCTTAAGGAAAAAAAATCAATAGTTAATAAGAAGGGATTTATTACTGGAACTGTCTCACACATTTGTGGAAGCCAAGATATCCAATGGTTATCTGAAATCCAGAGAATCAGTGAAGTTATTATAATTCAGTCTGACTCTAAAGGACCAAGAACCAGGGGAGATGATGGTGTGATTCTCAGGTCAAGGCTGAAGACTTGATACCTAACAGGTATGGGAGAGTGATGTAGGTCCCATAGTTCAAAGGTTCAAGTACCTGGAGTTCTGATGGATGACAGTAGGAGGAGATGAATGTTTTGGCTCTAGAAGACAGCAAATTTGCTTTTCTCTCACATTTTCTCTATCTGGGTGTCCAACACATTGGATGAGGTCTGTGCACGTTGGTGAGGAGGAATCTTCCTTACTTAGACTAATAATGTAAATGCTAGTTTCTTCTACAAACACCCTCTCAGACACACCAGAATGTTTTGCCAACTATCCGTGTGTCCTTAATCTAGTCAAATTCACGTCTCAAAGTAACCACCACATTTCTCTCTCCTCAGTGACAACTGCAAAAGTTAAAACAGCTTAGCATTACTGGGCATATGCTTTGCCACTTTACTAAAGAACCAACTGCTGATGACATTCAGGATTTGTTTTTGCATAGCATAGATTTTTTCAAAATTTTTTGTATCAAACCAAGATAATGTTCTGTTATATTATTTCTTCAATGACTATTTTATGAACAGAATCTATCTCTATTTTCATAACTACAGAGAAATTCAG
>PVKS010054020.1:0-10216 GCA_004027875.1 Aplodontia rufa
GAGTCTGAGAGCAATGTTGGTCCTAGAAGCCGGGTGGCTACCTGCGTGTAAAAGGAGCTCCTTCGTGAAAGCTTTGGTGTATATATCATGCTTAAATCCATGCCAACTCTTTGGTCATCCGGGAATTGCATTCTGTCTCCATGCATTGGGCTGCTGGGGATTTGAACCCGGAATGGTTTACCAGAGAGCCACACCCCCAGCTCTTTTGATTCTTTATTTTGAGACTGGGTCTTCCTAAGTTGCCCAGACTGGCCTCAACTCATGATCCTCCTGCCTCAGCCTCCTGAGTCACTGGGATTAGACAGTTACAGAACTCATGCCCAGCTGCGTGGACTGCGCTTGCTGACAGTCGTATGTTGCAAGTGTCACTCCCCTACCTGGGCGCCACTAGGAGCACGGCCTTCGTGGAGTGACTACGATACCACGGTGGGTCCTCATGATGGGACAGACAGGGAATGCGTCCCTTCTTCTTTCAACACGTCAGGATGCAGGACACAGACATCTCAAACCCTGGAAGGAGCTGTCAGGGTGCTCTGCTGGCACCCTGAACGTGTGCTTTGCAGTGTCCGGACCTTGAGGATCATGTTCGTTGTGTAAGTCACTGAGTTGCTTAGGGCCTCACTAAGTTGTTGAGGCTGGCTTTGAACTGGCAATCCTCCGGCCTCAGCCTCCTGAAGTGGTGGGATTACAGATGGCAGCTCCACGCCCGGCTCAGTTTTCTTAATTTAAATGCAAACATCGAACAATACCTGGTGCAAAGGATTGCTGGTGACTGGGCAGTCGTGGAGGTCACATTTCAGAAAACCTTGCAGGTGGAATAAAGGAAGGCATGTGGCTATCGGCAGAGGGACGTTCCGGTGAGAGGAAGCGAGCGTTGCCTGTGGCTGGGAGAGGCAACTGGAATGTTCTGGGACCAGCGAGGGGTTCACTGCGGTCATGTGGAGTGAGGAGTCGGTAGGCGGGTGGAGCAGCAGGAAGCCATGCATGGCCCTGCAGACCTCTGAAAGGACATTGATGTTGGCGGACAGGCAAGTGGTGACCTCCTGAAGATGTGGAGCCGGGTCATTCACCTGTGAGCTCAGCGTCTACTCTGTTAATTTGGGTGCACTGGAGGAAGGGCTGGGATCCGAACCCCACGTAGAGTGTGACTATTCTACCCTAACAGATGATATCATGCTGGAGTCACAAAGTGTCCCCAGAAAGCTCATGTGGCACAAAACGCGTGAACATTCAGAGCTGAGGTGGTCGGAAGACGAGATCTTCCACCTGCTCCATGCACTGATGCCCTGGTGTGGACTGAGCATGGCTAGCAGGACCTGGGAGCTTCTCAGAAACCAGCAGACACGGCGCTGCAGCGTTGGCCCCGTGGTTAGAGCTCCTGCCTGGCTGTGCAAGGACACAGGTTCAAACCCCAGCACCACGGACACAACCAAGGGTCTTAGCAACAAAGGCCACAAGAAAAACTAAATAAAATGATTCTCTCTCTCTGCCCCTCATGCTTAAAAAAAAAAGAAACCAGGAAACACCACACTTTGCCACCACGTCCCAACGATTTCGAAGCTGACTGCATTCAAATTTGCAAGCGTGATACCAGTGAGCCATCGCCCCAGCCCCTAGCACCACTCCTTAACAGACTCGTGGGCACATCAGCTGTTGCGCATTAGGAACGTGCATTACGATTCCGTGCTGAAAGAAACGAGCTCTCCGGCCATGGAAAGATGTGCAAGAATCTTGAATGCATATTGAGTGAAAGAGGCAGGCTTCGAAGAAGGCAGTAGTGGGAAGGCTTCACCGAGCCTGGTGCCAGCCGTGACAAACCCTCAAAGCACCCCTGTGCGGAGACGGTGCACAGATCACAGCACCCCTGTGCGGAGATGGCACAGAGGTCACAGCACCCCTGTGTGGAGATGGCGGAGACGTCACAGCACGCCTGTGCGGAGATGGCACAGAGGTCACAGCACCCCTGTGCGGAGATGGTGCAGAGATCAGCGGCTTGCACACGTGAGTGGGGAGGCAGGTTTGAACAGGCGGACCACAGAATACTTTTCAGCAGAGACCCAATTATGCATGAAACTGATGAAGGAGCCCGTCGTTACACATTTGTCAAAATCAGAATGGGCACACCAAGAGTCACCGTAACGTGAGGTATGGGCGTTGGGTGGTAGTGATGTGTTCGCGTCAGGGAAGTTCTGGGGCTGTTTTAAGGCAGTAGACATACGGAAGCTCTCTGAGTTTATTTTTTTTCTGCTTACCTTTGCTGAGAACCTCTTAAAAAATAATGGAAAAAACAAAGGAGGCTTCAAACAAGGGTTTTGAAGGAAGTGCCTGAGGGAGTGTGCAACGCAGTGAGGACGAGGGGCCAGTTTGGAGCTGACCAGTCCTAGGAGTGCTCTGCAGGGAGCAAACCTCCTGTTATTTTGAAGAGCTCAGCTGTCTCCCGTCCCAGGCCTCAGGCCTGCTGTGCAGGGGCAGGGGGTGAGGGCAGTATTGCTGCCGTGTGCATGTGTGTCTGTGCGTACGTGTGCATGTGTGTTCATGCATGTGTGCGTGTGTGCATGCATGTGTGTGTTCATGTGTCTGCTTGCGTGTGTACGTGTGTGCATGCGTGTGTGCGCACGTGTGCATGTGTGTGCGTGTGTGTGCGTGTGTGTACGTGTGCGTATGCATGTGTGTGCATGTGTGCCTGTGTGTGTGTGTGTGCATGTGTGTGTGCGTGCGTGTGCATGTGTGTATGTGTGCGTGTGTGCATATGTGTGTGTACGTGTGTGTTCGTGCGTGTGTGTGCGTGTGTATGCATGTGTATGCGTTGTGTGTGCATGTGTGTGTATGCATGTGTGTGCGTGTGTGTATGTTTGTGCACATGTGCACACGCGTGTGCGTGTGTATGCGTGCGTGTGCATGCATGTGTGTGTGTGCATGCGTGTGTGTGCGTGTGTGCGCGCGTGTGTGTATGCATGTGTGTGTGCATGTGTGCGTGTGTGTGCATGTGTGTGTGCGTGTGTGTATGCATGTATATGTGTTGCATGTACATGTGTGTGTGCATGTGCGTATGGTTGTATGCGTGCGTGCATGTGTGTACGTGCATGTGCATGCGTGTGCATGTGTGCATGTGTGTGCGCGTGTGTGTGCATGTGTGTGTGTGTATGCGTGTACATGTGTGTATGTGTGCGTGTGTGCATGTGTGTGTACATGTGTGTTCGTGTGTGTGCGTGTGTATGCATGTGTATGCGTTGTGTGTGTGCGCACACATGTTCGGGGCAAACAACATCCTTACTATCTTTCAATCCATTGTAACTTAATTACAGCCTAACATGATCCTTTGGGTGAAGCAACACATTTACCCAGGTTGAGCATCCTTATCTCCAATCCCAAAATCCACGATACTCCAGAATCCAAATGTTTTGATCACCGAGGTCACCCTAGGGGGAAAAAATCCCGCAAAATGAAACTTCGTTTCTGACTCTGAACTGTTGCACACATTGGACAGAAATGTCTTCAAGCTACTTGTCTAAGGTGTGCGTGAAACTTAAATGAATTTTGTGTTTTGACTTCGGTCTCCTTCCTAAGACATTTCATGATGTTCTTACAAATATTACAAAATCTGCAAAAATATACAATATCTAGAGCACTTGTGGTCCCGAGTATTTTGGACCCTTTGCACGTGGTACTTGGAAAAACAGAAAGAAAATCTTCTGCGTTCCGCCACTCGCAGTCTAATTTGCGTGAATGAGTCCGCACGCGCTTCGGGTTCCCTCCATTTCTGTGAACCAGTGCTGGGTGCGCCTGGGACGGTGGCTCGGTTTCCCCAGCAATTCAGTCCCTGGCCTTTCCAAATGTATTTTGTCAAGTACATTTTGGATTCATCCGAATGCTTCGTTCGAGTCATAAATATGCATATTTCTAAGACCGCCATGCACATTTTATTTTAATTGCAGGAGTGCTTTCAGGGTTTGTCCTTGACGTAATTTAGTTTCAAATATTTGCAGAAGTCAAATTGGGTTCCATCTTGGAAGGATTTTTTTGGGTCTTATTTTAAACATCTTTAATTGTAGATGAAGACTTTAGTCATTCACTTTTCATATAGATTTTATAGATAAGATTCAAAGTACTTAAAATTAATCTCATATTATTAAAAATGAGAAAAAAAGATTTCCTATTAAGTTTTCCTGCGGTGATTAAAGCAATTCAAAATCAAGTAAAATACTAATTACAGTTATCATTCAACGACTACGGCGCTGTTCTGTGTGTATTCACTTATCGCATGGAGTCTTGATATTGATATTCTTACAGGTTTAAAATCAAATGCATGAGGGCTGCAGCAGTGGCTGAGAGGTTACAGGGCTTGCCTGGCATGCACGAGTACGTGGGTTCAATCCCAGCACCACGTGCACAACCGGGTGTTGCACCAATGCAGGCCACGGGAAAAAGTAAATAAAAACAGATTCTGTCTCTTACTCTCCCCCTGTTGTCTTTACTGATTTCCATCCATGCCACCCTGAGATGGAAATAAAAGCGTACGAACGTAACTATTTTGCTGTTTATTTCATTATTTTTCGTTAGTAGTAACGAAATGGAGCGCACGAGTCAAGTTAGCAGAGTCTCCCCGATAATGAGTTCCTCCAGGCATCGTTGGATTTTCTCATTTAATCAATAATTTCATGATTGCATGTGGCATTGTGTGACCGTCTCCACTCTGTGCGTTTGTCTATGTAGGGTTACACATCAGGGCTTGCTGTAAATATTTCTTCCTGTCATAATATTTACATTTTCTTAAATCTCCCACCGGTATGCTGTCTGCATTGTGTCGTGGAATACGGTCACTTGCATTTTCCATTAGTGTTCAGAAGCAGGGACAGTTTAGGGTCGTGGCAGGCAGCTGTGTCCCGCTTGGTGCATGTCGCTTGAGGAAGAACCTGAATACGTCATTTTTGCAGGAAGGGGAGACTGACATTTCTCTGCCAGCAACCATTGCCCTCATCAACAATTCTCCTAGCAACTTCAAAGAAAGCGTTGCATTCACTTGCTTCACATAAATGCTGAGTTCAGGAGGTCAGGAGACTTGCAAGCTGCAGACAGGAGTAGAATTGGGTTTGGTGTCTGTGTAAAGCCCGGGCTCTTTCGGCTTCTCTCCCTCCTACGTGCTATAGAAGAGAAAGAGCTAAGCGGGCGACTCCTGTCACCGGCCGGTTTGTGGGAACCTGCAAAGCCGTGAAGCTCTCTCTGCCTCCCTCACAGCTAGAGGGGAAGGAGTTAGATTTAAAATAGCATCGCCGTTTTAGAAATAGAGATGCAAAAGAGGAATCGACGTGCAGGCAGAGCTGAGGTTTGATTATGATGTATATAATGGGTGCCTGGAACGCTTGAATGTAATTAAAGATCTAAAAAGGATGGAACGGAATGTGGAAAAAGTTATGAATATACAACACCATAATTAGTTGCTTTTTTGAGATGTAGGACTAGTTGCAGACTCTTTCTGTCCATAAGAAAAAAGAAAGAAAAGAAAAACGAAGCAAGGTAAAGGTGACCTCCAAGTGGAACAGGGCAGACAGCGCACCCAGGGAGAAAGGAGACTGCAGGATGCAGGTGCAGGAAGCTGCAGGAAAGGGACTCGATGGTCAATCACACCGTCCATTCAACACCATCCCCGCGCCACACCCGGGAGGATCCTTGCATCGGATTCTAGTTTGCAGAGAGCAATGAATCGGGAATTCACGCTTGCAGATCCCTCAAGACAGCGACACTTCTCTTCCTACATCGGCTCTGACAGTTTGCTCATTGGGCTTCAGGAAGGAGACTGGACATGCAGTGGAACGTGGTTCTTCTGCAGGAAAGATTGCAGCGCAGCAGAGATGCCAGAACTTTCCAAGACTTGCTCACAAGTCGCAGAGACAGATTCATGAGCCCACTTCCATATGGCAGCACCTTGGAGCTGGTCCATGTTTAGCCTTCACTATGAAGTTTTGAAAGTCCTTGTGGAGAGGCACTTGGTGAAAGGAAATTGGGTTCATCCCTTACGACAAGAAAACCTCTTCAATGTATCTTTCTCTCTCTCTCTCTTTTTTTTTCTTTTTGGTAGTAGAGATTGAACGCAGGGGAGTTTAACCACCAAGTCTCATTCCCAGCTCCTTTTATTATTTTGCTAAGTTCCTTAGGACCTTGCTAAATTGCTGAGGCTGTCCTCAAATTTGCAAGCCTCCTGCTTCAGCCTCCTCAGCAACTGGGATTAAAGGTATACCTTACCATCTTTTAAAGGGAAGGGGGAAAAAAAAAGGTACTTTTCAATCTTAAAAACATTATTGAGGGACTGGAGCGGTGGCTCGGCAGTTACGGCGCTTGCCGAGCACGTGCGAGTACACGGGTTCAAAACTCCAGCACCATGTACACAACTAAGTGTGTGAGCAATGAAAGCCACGTGAAAAACTAAAGTTGTTTCTCTGTCTTCTCACTGTCCTTCTGTCTTTTAAGGAAAAAGAAAGGTTGTACAGGTGTTACCATTCATGTTTGGAAGCAGGGTTTCTCAATCTCAGCTCTCTGGAGAGTTGTTGGTGGCAGGGCTGTCCTGAAATTTGTGGGAAGGTGAGCAGCATCCCTCACCTCCATTCACTAGAAGCCAGAGAAGCTTCCTGCAGGAACACAACCAGAAAGGACCCAATGTCCCTGAGCGGAGACACCGCTCCACTGCAAAACCACTCTCAGAAATTCTCCTTATACTGTAGCCCCTCTGTCCCGAAACCTGGGTAGTCCTGGACCTCACGATCCCACGGAGACCGTGCTCCTGTGTCACCTGCATTTCTAAGATGAAGCTGAATTGATAACTCAGACACAGCACTAAAGTGACGTCATCATGATAAAACACAATGCTGACGATGTACTATAATATCACGGTCTCTCTCCCGCTCTGCAAGTCTGTAGTGCAGTCCTCGTCCTGTTTGGTAAGGGGCCTGGCAGTGACGGAGACCCCAGACCACTTGGGGTGAAGTAGTTGAAAGAAGGGGTGAGCCAGCCTGGGGTGCAGAGAGAGCTGCCGCTGCGGGAAGGCACAGGTGGGGTAGGAATTCAGCCTGCTCCCAGTGACGTCCAGCGGCGGGGCTGGGAGGCCTGATGAACGAGGTGTGTACGGAGCGGCCGCTGCTGTGTCCCATCTCTCGTGTCTGCTTCATGCGTGGTTCTTGTAAGGAGTCCTTGCACTGAGCCTGTTGCAGGTACTGTGTGTTGGAAATGCCTCAGCTATCATGTCCTGCAAGGTGCCCTTCAGCTCCTGCCGTCTGGCCATGTCCCTTCCTTCGCACTGTGGGGTCACAGAAGGCACTTTGTACAGTATGAGCAAGTTAATAGTTTCCACAGCTGCAAATGGACATGCGTGTGCAGTCAGCTGCTGCAATTCTTCCGTGCATGGAAAGAGCCCTGTCCAGAACTTGCACGGACTTTCCAAGAACCCACAGCACAGTTCACCTGCCTGGGTCCACCACGGATGAAGCGTGGTACGTGGCACCTCTTGCAGAATGTCATTGACCGTGCATTGTTTCCGGCCTGCGCTGGTGAACGCTAGGGAAGCTCTGCGCCTGGAAGCTATGCTTGGTCTTGCGTGCTGGTGAACATTTCCCGGCTCAGGGTTGTGGCTACATCTGCTAATGGCAGAGACTGGAGAGGGTTGGAAGCCATCACCGGGTGATCGACGGAGTACGAGCACGTCCACGTGTCCTCCCGTCCGTGTCCCTCTTCTTATACGGCCAGCAGTATTCAGTCATGGGAGTCCCCACGGATGACTATATCACTCACCTATCGCCTTCCAAAACACCATGCTTGAATGAAGGCTGAACTTCTTAAGGCGTCGCAGTGGGGGTTAAACCCCAACGTGAGTTTCAGACAGCACAAGCCACAGCACAGCCCAACAGTTTTTCCGTATAAAATCTAATTCTCACTCTATTTTTCTCCCTCTAAAATGCACTTCCTGCCCCTTCCTGTTCCTGCCCCTGCGTTCTCTGAGGCCACTGAGGACTTCCTGCTGCTCACATCCTTCTCTGAGGTTTGAACCCACATCCTCGTGCACGCCAGGCAAGCGCCGTAACCGCTGAGCTGCTGCTCCAGCCCCACTGGGCTGCTTTTCATGTAGTATATCATGCTTGATCCTGGGATATCAGCACTGAAGTCGACTGCTTCTCACCCAGCAACACCTGTTCAGCGCCTCTTATGCTTATAATGGTCCATCTTTAAGCAGAAACTTCATTTATTCATTTTTATATTTTGCAATGCTGGGGACTGAACCCTGACTTGTAAATATGCTAAGTGTGCTGTCTACCTCTCAGCTCCATTCCCAGCCTGTTCCCCTTTTAAATATATGTATACCTTTTTAGCAATGAGAATTTCAATGTATTTGGGTATCACACTTAGCAGGATTAATGGGAAAGAGAGGCAACCTAACAGGTCCTTAAGTATCATGAGAAGGTACATACAGGGTAAAATAAAAACTTGAAGAGAAATAACTTTTTAGAGTCACCTTTGGACAAGGTATCAGATGCTAGAGTAAAGAAAGTCCATTTTCAAGCTATCTTTATATATTTTTTTGTGAGGAAGAGAGCTCAGGTTCAAATTAAAGGGCCTGTGTATCCGTGCTTAGTGCAAAATTAGCAGAACCAAGACTATACCGCAACTTGGACTGCAGGCCCAGTAGGTTCAGCAAAATTTGTGCTTGGTTGTTTGGGCATTTGCAGCATCTGGAGAACTCGGTGCTTTTCAGACACTGTTGGGAACTGTCTAACAATGTGTAACAACTCCAAGACAAACTCAGAAAGACAAGAAAAACACAAAAAATCCTGTCGTTTACAGTGAGCATCCTTCAGCGTATGGAACTATAAGTTGTCTCCCATGCAAGTACTAACCAGGCCCGACCCTGCTTAGCTTCCGAGATGAGACGAGATCGGGCGCGTTCAGGGTGCTATGGCCGTAGACTGGAACTATAACTTGTAACCATCAGCACAAAGCCCTATGGAAAATCCTTCCACCCAGTAGGCAAAAGACAGTAATAATAATCTACAGAAGAGTTTTCCTTAATTTCTATCTTGACATCATTAATGTGCTGTGAAAAAAATCAAGTCTTTAGGTGAAAAGAGAACACGTAATGATCAGCGGTCTCCCAGGCTGTCTCCTTGGCCTCTCTGTCCAATCTGATCCTAAATTTTGGATGCCTAATTTATTGCACTTGGTTATCGCAGTTGGGTGTGGATGTCTGTGTTGACATTTGATCAAGACTAAACGAACAAATGAAGGAAGAAGGAAATTTGCAATGTTACGTGAACGCTTGTCTGATTTGATCCCACTTCAGAGACTTCCTGCACTTTATTCTTCAAAGATTTAAATTAGCAGAGAAACTGAATTCATTGTCTTTTGGGATATGGTATTGCTTTCCAATTCCGTCCATAAGTTTTCTCTGTGAGTCATTAAGTTTTGAGGAACCCTGAACAAATACGAAATTACTAGGCTGATTATGTATAATGTTGATTAATATTTAATCACATACTGATAAAGTGTGCTTCGTGAGTAAATCTGGCAGAGAGACACCGTCTCCATTCTGAGCTATGCTTGAGTACAGTGCAGAATGTTCAGCAAACTTACTGTGAGATTAACCAGTTCCTCTTTTTGTGGAGATTTAACATCGTCATCAAATGCTCACTTCCAGATTTCATTAAACTTTAGGAAATTTTGGCAAATTTCCCTTTCTTTGCCATTTAGAAACGACTTCATGATCTTCACTTAGGAAATACAGCTCAAAATGGAAATGTGAATGAAATACCACATTTTGCACAGGGAAAGGGTGGAAGAAAATCTTCTGCAAGACGACTGAAAAAGTGCATGTGTGTCCAACGTCTGTGAAAGGGCACCGTCCCAGGTGCCGCGGAACTTTGCACGTTGCAAATGAGCCATCAGTGCTACTTCCAGAGCTGCCACTGATGGAGAGATGTGCAGTGTGCCAGCACATACGCAAACGTTAAGAGGAGTCTCAGTGTGCGCAACTAGGAAATGGTCTTGTGAGGTTTAGTGCAGCCACAGGACAACAACCAAGAACAATAAGTCAACAAATGATTTCTGCGCATGCTACTGAGTTGGGGAAACGGCAAGAAAGGAAGATGAATTGCTGCCATACTTTTGGGTTCTTTCTCCTGTATCCAACCAACCATGTGCTGAAAATGTTTTTAATATATTGCATCTGTCTGGAACA
>PVKS010054021.1:0-10223 GCA_004027875.1 Aplodontia rufa
GGGGTACCAAATAGGTTGGGGCAGCAGCCTGTGGGGGCAGGGAAGAGGGCAGAATGGGATCGGACCGACAATGATAGTGCAAGTGAACCCACAGAGAAAGCCAACCGCCCCTAGAGGGGGCGAGCCTAGTTGAGGGAGGTCAGCAGCTGAGTCCTCAGGGCCACAAAGAATGCCCGCTGCCCCTTGCTACCATGTGACCCTGCAATCATCGCTTCCTTAGCCTCTGTGACAGGCTGAATCTCAGCGATGCCTATGTCTGGGTGTAGCTCAGTGGTAGAGCGCATGCCTAGCATTCACGAGGTCCTGAATTCAGTCTCTAGCACCTTCCAAAAACCAAACAAAAAGGTTCAGATGATAAATTTAAGGACTGGGGGTGTAGCTCAGTGGCAGACTTCTTACCTAACAGTGCAAAGCTCTGGGTTTTGATCTCCAGGACTGTAATCAAACAGAAAAACAAACAAAAACTGTGTCCCACACCCCTGGGACGTGTGAACATGTTACATGGCAAAAGGGACTTTGCAGAGGTGATGGAGTTAAGGATCGTAAGATGGGGAGATGAGCCTGGGGTACCCCGGTGGCCCAGCACAACCACCCCACCCTCATGAGAGACGGCGGATGCGTCAGAAGAGATGTAATGAAGGACGCCTGGCCAAGCGCGATGCCAGTGCTGGAAGGGACGCTAGACGAGGAAAGCAATGCCCTTAGAAGAGAGAGCAGGGCTGGAGCCGTGGCTCAGCAGCTACAGCGCCTGCCTGGCATGTGCAAGGACACAGGTTCAAACCCCAATACCACATCCACAACCAAGTGTCAGAGCAACACGAAAAACTAAATAAAATTGATTCTCTCTTCTCGTTCTCTCTCTCGAAAAGAAGAAGGAGGAGGAGGAGGAAGAGGAGGAGGAGGAGGAGGAGGAGGAGAAGCAAGCCAGCGGTGGCGCATGCCTGTGATCCCAGAGGCTTGGGAGCTGAGCCAGGAGGATTGCAAATTCAAAGCCAACTTCAGCAACTTAGCGAGTCCCTAAGCAGCTTAGTGAGATCCTGTCTCAAAATAAAAAATAAAAAGGGCTGGGGATGTGTCTTAGTGGTTAAGTGCCCCTGGGTTCAATCTCTTGTACCAAAAAAAAGAAGAGGAGGAGGAGGAGAGGAGGAAGTGGAAGAGGAGGAGGAGGAAGAGGAAGAAGAGGAGGAGGAGGAAGAGGAAGAAGAGGAGGAGGAGGAAGAAGAGGAAGAGGAAGAGGAAGAAGAGGAGGAGGAGGAAGAGGAAGAAGAGGAGGAAGAGGAAGAGGAAGAAGGAGGAGGAAGAGGAAGAAGAAGGAGGAGGAGGAAGAGGAAGAAGAAGGAGGAGGAGGAAGAAGGAGGAGGAGGAGGAGGAAGAGGAAGGAGGAGGAGGAAAAGGAGAGGAGGAGGAGGAAGAGGAAGAGGAAGAAGAAGCATCAGCAGCCAGGAGCAGGTGCTCCCAGAGCCTCCAGAAGGCACGTGGTCCTTCCTGCCCATCACTTGATTCTAGCTCCACGAGGCTCATCTCGGAAAACATGTCACTTTAAGCCACTGAATTCATGGTAATGTTATAGCAGCAACTGGAAAGAACCACACCCTTTCGATGACTTGGGTCACTGGTTATAAAAGGAGACAAACAGGAGCCTTTGTCACCTGGAGGACTGCGTGAGACCGCTGCGGTCAGGCAGGTGTGCAGAGCAGCAAGCAGGGATGGGAACAAAAAGACGAGGGACAGGGCTGGAGCGGTGGCTCAGTGGTTTCGGCGCTTGCCTGGCAAGCACGAGGACCTGGGTTCAAACCCCAGCACCACATACACAACTGAGTGTTGGAGCAACGAAGGCCATGTGAAAAACTAAATAAAGTTGTTTCTCTCTCTGTCTCTCTCACTGTCCCTCTCTCTTTAAAAAAAAAAAAAAGATGAGGGACAGAAACAAGCAGATACATGATACTTTAATAATAATTTAATATTTTAAAAAGTCAAAGTGGTCACCAGGGGATGGATCAAGGCTTTGTCAAGCATACTTACCCTTCACATGTAGTTTGGTATTGTTCGTATTTTGAGTTACATACCGGTGCTGGGGACTACTAGATCTCCTAAATAATAATCCTAAAATAATAAATAATTTTAGTAATAAATAATGATTATAGTAGAAGTATGCTGGTGTGATTATTTCAACACAGTAACACACAAGGGGAAGGAAAAGCAGAGGCCTGTTCTTCCCAGGAGCGGTGTGTGTATGTGTGCGTGTGTTGGGAAAGGTGGGGAGATGGAGGGTTTCTTACTATGACCTGGATCCCCAGGTATTTGAGAAAGAGCTTGAACAGGGAAAGACCAAGATAAAGAGGAAAATAAAAGTTTCAAGGGCAACATGGGCTGGGTTTTGAAGGATGCAGAGGAGTTCACAGAGGGGTTTGAGTGAGACATATTGGGTAGGAGTGAGAGAGGGAGAAGGGGTGGGATTCCTCACAGAGGGGACAGCATGAGCACAGGCAAAGGGCACGGTGAGAGGCCTGTTCTGGGGACACAGTGAATGCTAGTTTGGCCCGAGGGTGCTCCCATGAAGAGGAGCAATGAGAAAAAGAAAGAGGGGTGAAGGGCTGGCCTTGAGTGTAGACTGAGGAGCTTGGACTCAATCCATCCCAAAGGCAGTGGGGTCCCTGGAGGGTTTAAGTGAGGGTGCGATGCAGATAGATTGGCAGTCTTGCCCTGCCACTTAAAGACATTTGAAATTAATAAGAGAACACTCTCCTTGCAACACAGTCAAACCATTCGGAATAAAGTGAAACCGTTGTTTTTAATTTCATGGAGTAGACACCAACCCCTATGCTAGAATAGAGCTACTGTTAATGAAGACTCACCCCAAGCCCACCCCACCTGCCACCAAGTGGTGGTGGGTTAGAAGGACCAGTTTCTTTCTCCTGCAGACCTCTGAGGACTGTCAGGGGCTCCACCATGACCAGGAAGCTAGTGCTACACCAAGGTGGAAGGGTATCAAGGTTATGTGCTCGGATGCCAGCACCACACCTTTGGGGTTTAAACCAGGGTCTGCCACGTACCTGCTGGGAGACCCTGGGAATGCTGCTTAACTTCTCTGTGCTTGGGTTTCACTATCTGCATAATGAAAACCATAGCATTCCAATCCGTGTTAGAGAGAATAATGTTCCCCCAAAGTTGTCCTAATGGCTAGACTCTGCCGAAATGGACTTTGTAGAAGTGACTAGGTTAAGAATTTTGAGGTGGAAATGTTGGGGTGGGCCCAACGTAACCCCAAGAATCCTTACCAGAGGGATGCAGGAAATCGGAACTGTAGTAAGGGCTGTGCTGGGCAGGGCAGGGGTGAGGGTCCTGAGCCACGGGATTCAGGTGGCTACTGGGAGCCACAAAAGGAAAGAGGGGGTGCGGGCAGCGTTTTCTCCTCCTGCAGGAGGAGGCAGCCCCAGCTGGCACTTTGATTTCCGATGCCTGACCTCCAAAACAGTTAGGGGATAAATGTTGTTTCAAGCCACTAAGCTTGTGCTAATTTGCTATAACACCATAAGGAGCAAATATACACCCTCATTAGGTTAAATCAGTTAATATGTGCGAAGCACTTTTTTGAAAAAGTGCCTGATGTGGGTCAGCTATGATTTATGACAAAGCTCTTGGGCTGGGTCAGAGACAGCCAGTCACATCCGCTTTCCAGCAGTCGCTTCTGCATAAATCCAGGTGGCCCGACCTCGGTCACCTAGTCACGTGTAGCTGCAAGAGAGGCTGAGGAACAAAATTTTTCTCTAGAGAGCCATTTCAGCTAATGCTTAGCTGACATGCAAGGGTTCCAAAGGAAGAAGAGGAGGTGATTGGTGAAGGATGAAGGGTCTAGGACCGTTCCTGCTGGGAGTGATGGGAAGTGTGCAAGACAGAGTTTGCTTGGACGCACGCGTTTCCAGCTTATCTTTCCTCTGCCGTCGATTTCCTGGAGTTTTCGTAGACTCCACCGGGTAAGATGAGGCACCCCTCCCCACTCCTGCCTCCCTCGCTCCTCCTACCTCTTCTCACTAAACCACTACATTTGATCCTGGTTCTGTGTTCATAGTTGCAATGTTCCGTTGTGTGCATAATCTATCTCTGAATTTCAAATATCGAATATCAATAAAGTGTCTCTTAAAAATATTACGATTATGTAAACATTAGTCTCTGAGGAATCAAGTAGTATTCTCAGACCTATAAGGAAGGAGCTAATCCTAGAGTTTAAATGTGGTGTGAAGGGAAATATTCAGGGCTTCAAGTTCAACGGTGTTTTCCTATACTCCTTCTAATACTTGAATGTGTGTTACTTTTTTTTAATTTTTATTTTTTAGTACTGGGGATTGAACCCAAAGGTGCTTAACCACTGAGTCACATCCCCAGCCCTTTTATTTTGTATTTTGAGACAGAGTCTTGCTAAGTTGTTTAGGGCCTCGATAAATTGCTGAGGCTGACTTTGAACTTGTAATCCTCCTGCCTCAGCCTCCTGAACCACTAGGATTACAGATGTGCACCCCCAGGCATGGGTGTCATGTTACATTTTTATTTAATATTTGGACCATGACTTTCTTAGAGAACTTTTTGTTCTTAGGAGTTTCTAAATTGGGTTTTGCTTTTCTTCTTTAAAGAAAAAGCATATGCCTTTTAAAATCAGGTCATTAAAATCTTCCAGCTTCTTCATTACACTATTTGTTGAATGAAGCCCATTTTCTTCTTCAAGACCTTCTTCTCCAAACCCTCTGACTTCCTGTTCTATTTTTGACTAATGGCTCTATGGACCGCTGGCATTTCTAGTGTTGTTCTCCTGGGTGAATCCCACTGGTTTGTGAATCTGGTGAGTGTCTCTTTCCTGGATTATGTCCCTGTTTTGCTAGAGTAGATCATCAACTAATGATTTTAAAATAAGTGCACGGAAGGAAAGCTTTCTGAATGTTTGCATGTCTGCAAACGTCCTTCACCCACCCTTAGACCTGAGTGGGGAAACCCACTGGCAGGCTTCCACGTAGGGCACAGGCTTGAAGATAGACACTCAGACACCTGGGCTCCCGCCCTGGGCGGGATGAGGAGGAATTTATTCCAGACACCAGCATTCCCAGCAGGAACTCCAGACTTATGAGAAAGATCACTCAGTGTCTTAAGTTTACTTTTTTTTTTAAGAGAAGGGGCAGGGAGGGACTCAACTTTATTTTTCTATCTGGCCTTTGTTTTTCTGACACTTAGCTGTGTATGTGGTGCTGGGGTTTAAACCTAGGTCCTTGTGAATGCCAGGCAAGCGCCGTAACTACTGAGCCACTGCTCCAGTCCACTCAGTGTCTTTAGAACGTAGTTCTTTCTCATTCAAAATCCACCTCCAGGGATGAACCCTGGAGTTCGAACCCCAGCACCACGTACACAACAAAGTGTCAGAGCAACGAAAGTCACATGAAAAATTAAATAAAACTGATTCTTTCTCTTTCTCTCTCTTTCCCTTTAAAAAAAGAGTTGTTTGTTTTTTTTTTTAAATCCACCTCCATCTAGTATGCTCAGGTGTGTGTGTGTATGGGGTGGTGGAAGCTGGTGATTGACGCCGGGAGCTAACATACATCTTATGACTTTATCTTGTACTGATAGTATTATTTTCTTTAATTTTTTTCTATCTATACATTTGCAAGTTTGATATTGTACTTATACCCTTTATTGTTTGTAATTATATAGCTATATATGCTAATCTACATTAAAATAATCATTAAGATAACAGAGGTTCAGGGCTCGAGCAGTGACTTGGTGGTTTCCGCCCTTGCCCACAAGGATGCGGGTTTAAAACCCAGCACCACGGACACAATGAAGTGTCAGAGCAATCAAAACCGCATGAAAAACTAAATAGAATTGATGCTCCCTCTCTCTCTCTGTCCCTCTCTCTCTTTAAAAAAAAAAAAGAGAGAACAGGTTCATTCATCTGTAACTGAGCTCCGTCCACAGCAGTGGAGCCTGCCCCCAGCCTGGGGAACGTTCTCCAATAGTTTACGTGACCCTCCGGTCAGTAATCTGAGCCTTCTTCCTGCCTCTGCTCTCTTGGGCCTCCAAGGTGTAGAGTTTAAATATTCCTTCTCTTCCCCAAGCAGATTCAGACACACTGGGAAAGAAAGTAAAAGAGTACTTATGGAAGACAGAGAACACCTTTTATTATTATTTATTTTTATTTTTGGGTACTGGGGATTGAAGCCAGGGGCGAGTAACCACTGAGCCCATCCCCAACCCTTTTATAAATTTTATTTAGAGACAGGGTCTTGCTAATTTGCTGAGTGCCTCACTGAGTTTCTGAGGCTGGCTTTGAATTTGAGATCCTCCTGCCTCGGCCTCCTGAGCACCTGGCCCTTGTAGGCGTACTTGGTGTGAGAGCTCAGGGCTCTATAACAAACCATCAGTCGTGGCCGACACTGCCTGGTGATATGGATGGCTTGACCGCTGTCTCACTAAAGAGGCCCCTAGCCTCAGGGAGCCCTTTCCCATCCACATCATCCACATGGGGTATCCTGCTGGGAACCATCCTGGGAGAGAGAATGGGAAAGGACGGACAAGAAGCTGACCTGGTGGCAAAGCCAAGGTCGTCAGAAGGGAAAGGGTGTTGGGAAACTGCACTTAGCTATATGACAACCAAGCACCTTGGGCTCAGGTACATATTCAGGGAGCAGAAAGCCCATGTCTTACTCAAATTGCCTCAAATAACAGAAAAAGAGGAAAACTGCTGTGTGCGGTGGCGCACACCTGTAATCCCAGCTGCTCAGGAGGCCGGGGCAGGAGGATCGAAAGTTCAAAGCCAGCCTCAGCAACTTAGTGAGGCCCTAAGCCACTTAATGGGACCCTGTCTCAAAATAAAATGGCCTGGGGATGTGGCTCAGCGGTTAAGTACCACTGGTTCAATTCCCAGTACAAAAAGAGAGAGAGAGAGAGAGAGAGAGGGAAAACTATCTACTGCTTTTTATGGGATACCCAATCTCCCAATCTAGATGGGGACGGAGACAGGAAAACTACAGGTCAATTTCACTGAAGGACATAGATGCAAATATCCGAAATACATTATCATCAAGCTAAGTACAGAAATGTGTTAGAACGCACGCACGAACGCACACACGCACGCATAATGACCAAGTTGGGTTTCTCCGGGAATGCATGGCTATTTCAACACTAGAAGATGGTCAAGGCTGGGGATATGACTCAGCGGCAGAGTGCTTGCCTCGCATGTGGAAAGAAAAAGAAAGAAAGAAAGAAAGGGGAAGGAGGGAGGGAGGGAGGAAAACGGAAGATTTGATAAAATTAAGCAGGTTATTAAATTTTTTAGCAAATGAGGGTTGGGGAGGTGACTCAGCAGTAGAGCACTTGCCTGGTACACAAGAGGACCCAGACTGGATCCCAGCACCCACAAACAACTAAGAGAAGGAAAACAAAACCCAGAGGAAAAAATTAAAATTAATTCTCTCTTTCTCTTTAAAAAAATGTTTTTGATTTTTAGCAAACAAGGGATAAGCAAGAACTTTCTTTCTTTTTATTTATTTTTTTTTGAGAGAAGGATAATGAGAGACAGACAGACAGACAGAATCAACTTTTATTGAGTTTTTCACATGGCTTTTGTTGCTCTGACACTTTGTTGTGTACATGGGTGCTGGGGTTTGAACCTGTGTATCTGCATGTGCTGGGCAAGCACCGTAATCACCAAGCCACCGCTCCAGCCCTATCTTTCTTTCTTTTTAAAGAGACAGGGAGAGCGGTTGGAGCAGTGGCTCAGCGGTTACAGCACTTGCCTGGCATGTGTGAGGATGTGGGTTCAAATCCCAGCACCATGTACACAATGAAGTGTTGGAGCAACAAAGATATAATCTCTTTTTCTCTCTCACTGTTCCTCTCTCTTTTGAAAAAAAGAGAGAAAGAAAGAGGGACAAAGGGAAAGAGGGAAGCACTCTTATTTATTTTTTCATCTGGGCTCTGTTTCTCTAACAACTAGTTGTGTATGTGGTGTTAGGGTTCGAACCCGGGTCCTGGAGCCTGGCAGGCAAGCACCCCAGCCCCCGAACCATCTTTTTAAGGCTGTGTCACGTCTGTATTTCCTCCCCATCTGCTTTCTCCTGTGGGCCCTCTGCTCACATTTGTCATGTCAAGAGCTCTAAAATTCACTCTACCTTCAGGCATTTGTACATGTACCAGACTGGGGAAAGGGAAAATAAAGAAACCCATCCCCAGTCTCAGCCTTCTTCTCATTTTCCCAGAATGGGGGTCACACCTTTTCCCTAACCATTGAGCAAGAGAAATGTGAGAGCCCAGTCTTTGGCACCCTTTGGGGCTTGCATTTTTCCATTGTGTGTAGTAAAGGGAGGCTGGGCTAGAGACACCCTGCTGGGACCAACAGATTTCTGTCTGCTTCCTGAAAAAGGTCAGGGTCCTGCAGTGGGGGGCAAAAGAATCTGAGCTCACTGAGCTCATCTGTGCTCATTTTAATTTTTTTTTTTTTTTCTTTGAGATAGGGTCTCACTAAGTGGCTTAGGACCTCACTAAGTTGCTGAGGCTGGCTTTGAACTTGCAATCCTCCTGCCTCAGCCTCTTGAGCTGATTACAGGCACCCAGCTTGAAATTTATTTTTACCATATGATTTTGTATTTTTAATTTACCATGTGTATTATCAATAGTTATTACTAGTTTAAAAAAATATTATCTCACACAATGTCTTAGGGTTGGGAATCTAGGACCTACCCTTAGGTGATTCTAGCTCAGACTTTTAGAGATGGAAGTCAATCTGTCACCAGGGCTGTGGCATCTGAAGGACCTGCTGAGGATTTGCTTCCATGTCCACTCATAGGGCTGGGGCAGAGGCTCACCCCTTATCCTCCCCCCAGGGCTGTTCACTACCTGACTTTCCCAGATGAATGATGCAAGACAGAGAGAGATAGAGCCAGAGAGAGTGTGATTAAAGGAATTCACGGGCCTTTTCTAGAAGGGCCACCAGATTCAGCAAATACAGGACACCCAGCTAAATTTAAAATTCAGAGACCACATCAATATTTGCATGGAACACACTTCACTAAAAGATTATTCATTGCTTACTTGAAATTCAAATTTGCCTGGGCTTCCTGTATTTTATCTGGCCACCCTCTGTAGAAACTCGGACACAGGACCGCCTACATAATTTGTGGAACCCCCTTATTAAAATAGTGGTAAAGGAGCCAGGGATGTGGCCCAATGGTATAGCGCTTGACTAATGTGTGAGCGGCCCTTGGTTTGATCCCCAGCACTGCAGGGGAAAATAAATAGAAGAATTTCAAGGAGAGTAGAGCATTAATCCAAGCATGGAACCCTCATGCTTGGGCCCTGCCATCTCTTCTGCTATGTCCTTGTGACAAGGGAGTCAGTCTAGCCTGCTTTTTTTTTTTTTTTTTAAAGACAGACAGGGACAGTGAGAGACAGAGAATCAATTTTATTTCGTTTTTCACGTGGCTTTCGTTGCTCTGACACTTCGTGGTGTTGAGGTTTGAACCTGTGTCCTCACGCATGCCAGGCAAGCGCCGTCACCACTGAGCCCCCGCTCCAGCCCCCAGACCGCTCTTATGAAAGAGAACTGCATAGGGCCCCAGGGCCCCGGATGGAGGGCAGGATCTCTGGACTCCTCTTAGAAACCAGTCACTGCACTGGGTTTTCTTGGCTTCTTTATTTTGTTATTTCCTGCCTGGTGGTGGATTGACTGGATTTTCTTTAGCTCTTTGTTTCCTCTCCACTAGTTTAGAATTCATTCCATTCCTTCTCTTTCATTAATCATCCTTAAATTTTTAACCTGTATATTTCATTAACAATGTCTGAAGTTAAATCATTGTCCCTAGCATAGTCTTGGAATGCCCCTGAATCTAATCATGACTTCCTGCCGCTAATTTTGTTCTCCAACGTTTCAGTCTTACTTTGCAGGTCTGTTTTTGTGTCTCTGTGGATCCAGGACCTCACACATACCAGAAAAGTGCTCTGCCACTGAGCCATACCCCATTCACCTCGTTTCAGTTTTTATTTTTATTTTATTTTATTATTATTTTTTGGTACTGGAGATGGAACCGGTGGGTGCTTAGCCACCGAGCCACGTGCCCAGCCCATTTTATTTTATTTTATTTTTGAGACAGAGTATCACTAAATTGCTTAGGGCCCCCTTAAATTGCTGAGGCTGGCTTTGAACTTGAGATTCTCCTGCCTCAGCCTCCCAAGTTGCTGGGATT
>PVKS010054022.1:0-10210 GCA_004027875.1 Aplodontia rufa
GGGGGGGGAGACAACAATGTAGCTTACTCTTTACTCCCCTGAGATGCCAAATAATATTTATGCAATCATTAAATACTGGAAAATGCACAATCTTATATATATATAACATTTATATCTGTTATAGGGAGGAAATATAGAAGGCTCAAGAGACTGGGGTGTATGTGATGTCTTTAAAAAAAAGAATCTTTTTTCCATTGTTATTCTTGCTGTGCTGATTGGTTCGTAGACATATACATATTCATATTTCTTTTTTCTCATTTTTAGTACTTTCTAAATGTAGTTATTTGTCCTTGTCTTTTGAGGATTAGGGTTTTGGTTTTGTTTATTTGAGTTTTGTTTTGTTTGTTTCTCTGGTTTCTTTTCCTGACTTTCTTCTCCTACTAATAGCCAAATTCTTTTTCTCTTTTTCTCTCCCTTTACATTGTTTTTCCTATTTTGTCTTCTCTTTTTTTATAACCGTTACTTGCTATATCTCTTCTGCATTCTTTCTGTTCATATTTTAAATGCGGTAAGCTCTCTTCTACCTTTCTATCACATTTATTTTTCTCTTAATGAGTTGTATTTTACCATCTTTTGGAATTCATTGGTTTCTATAACTCTGTCCCCTCTGTTCATGTTGTTGCAATTATTACTGCTGTGAATGACATAGTGGACATGTGATGTTTGTTTTGATGCCAGATATGTTCATGGTGTTGACATTGCTGACCATACAATTTCTGGTTTTGGGAGAGGAGGTAATTACTCTTGTACATGTCATAGTAGAAACCAGGTATTCAATCTTATGCTATATATTGTTTGCATCACTTGTTGCTATTATTTTTCTGCTTTTCTGTGAGGTGCTGGGAACCTACAGGTACACTATAAGGTCACAGGGTAGGGACTCTGCTACTTAACTAAATTCAGTCAAAAGTCAGCTCACCTTGCTCCATATAAAAAATAACGACACTCAAACTTCAAGTATACTTTACCACAAATAATAGAAGAGACAAAAACCTGAACTAACAACCAGGTCTCAAGTAGGAATAAATAGGAGTGGACCCTCAAGTCCCACTCACAGATATCCACTGCTATAACTAAAACAGAATTAACACAAGGGCTGTAAGTGCCACACCTATGAGGGGGGTCTCAATCTAGATCACTCTAAGACACCTTACACCTGAATCCTGTGCCCTTAAAGAACAAGACCCACACATGAGTGTAAGAGAAATCCTTCCCAATTTGCATAAAATCCAACATAGGAATATAGGAAATATGAAAAAAACAAGTTAACATAATACTACCTGAAGCGCATAATTAACCAGCAATTGACCTCAATGATTTTTTTTTTTTTTAGGGCTGAGGACTGAACTTGGGACCTTGCGCATGCGAGGCAAGCGCTCTGCCACTGAGCTAAATCCCCAACCCCTCAATGATTTTTTTTCAGAAATTTATTTGTTGAACAATCAAACAAGCTTCTAATGAAATACATATATAAATACATATAATACATATATAAATTCTGAAAATTAGATTTATCCCCAAGAGCCCCCCCAATTACCCACTCTTATCCCTCCCCCTCTCCTTCCCAATACATCTCTACAAATGCCTTAGGTTGTATGACATTACACCTTATCTGGATTTAAAACATGATAATAGACCTCCTTTCTCAATGGCCAGGGTCTAGTTCCAGCCTCCCCAGAAGAGTGACGAGATTCAACCCTTGGTTCTCTGGGTTATGCCAATTTCACTCAGCATAATTTCTTCCATAGCCTCCATTTACCTTCAAAGGCTGCAATATCATTGTTTCTAATTGCTGTGTAAAATTCCATGGTATATATGTACCACAGTTTTTGGATCCATTCATCCAGTGAGGGACATCTGGGTTGTTTCCATATTTAGCTATTGTAAATTGAGCTGCTATGAACATCGATTTCGCTGTGTCGCTATAATGTGCTGATTCTAAATCCCCTGTAAAAATACCCAAGAGAGAAATAGCAGGATCATAAGGTGGGCTCATCTCTAGTTGTTTGAGGATTCTCCACACTGCTTTCCAGAGGGGCTGTACCAGTTTGCAGTTCCACCAACAGTGTGCTAGTGGAACCCCTAGCACAACCCCTCCAGCATCTATTATTGTTTATTTTCTTCATTTTTGCCAGACCTCAATGATTTTGAAGTGGGTGAAATATCAGATAAGGAATTCAAAAGAGGGATTATTAAAATAATCAGTGAATTCCAAGAGAACATAGAAAAATAAACAAATGAATTAAAGAAGTCAGCACAGGATATAAATGAGAAATTCAACAGGGAGATAGAAATATTGAAAAGAACAAACAAACCTTGGAAATGAAAATCACAAAAAAATCAAATAAAAGTTCAGTTCAAAGTCGTTCTAATAGAGTAATCCATGCTGAAGATAAAATCTCAGAGCTAGAAGACAAAGTGGTCAGACTTGAATATTCAGACAGTATTAAAGAAAAGAAAATAAGTAAGCATATCAAAATATACAAAAACTCTGGGATAACATTAAGAATCATTGGATTTGAGGAAGGTTATGGGATGCAGGCAGATGGAATGGATAGCTTATTTAAGGAAATAATAAATTTTTCCATATCTTCAGAAGGAGATGAATATTCAGATACAGGAAGCATTCAGAAGCCCAATAAGATCAAAAAATAACCTTTTGATGATACATTATAATTAAAATTCCTAACATAAAGAATAAGGATAGAATTTTAAAAGCCACACGAGAAAAATGTCAGGTCACATTTAGAGGCAAGTCAATCGGAATAACTTCCAATTTCTCAGCTCAAACTCTAAAAGCCAGTAGGGCTTAGAATGATGTATTCCAATCCTAAAACAAAAATAAGTGTCAACCAAGATTGCTATATCCAGCAAAGCTATACTTCAAAATCAAAAAAGAAATTAAAACCTTCCAAGATAAATAGAAACTGAAAGGATTCATAGCTACTAATCTGGCACTACAGAATTTATTAAAAAAAATACTCCACACAGAAAAAATAAAAAACAAACCCCAGAGCAAACAAATGAATAAGTCTTATTTAAAGAGTATTTAAGCAAATGAGAAACAGTGCCAAATTAAACATTGGAATTAGACCAAAATGGCAGGAATTAATAAACATCTCTCTATAATAAGATTGAATGTAATCATCTCAACTCTCCAATCAAAAGACATAGGCTGGCAGGAAAAAAAAAAAAGACAGACCCAATTATATGTTGCTTGCAAGAGACCATACAGGCAAAGACAGTCACAGGATCAAAGCAAAAGGATGGAAATTGATGTACCATGCTAATGGATCATAAAAATGAGCAGAAGCAGCTACTCCCATATATAACAAAGCAGATGTCAAACTAAAATTAATCAGAAGTGACAGAGAAGGTCACTTCATACTGGTACAACAAAAAGATATAATGATGGTAACTATTTGCATTGCAAACATGGGTGCAATTAATTATATAAAAAGGCACAACTCAAATTAAAGCCTCAGATAGACCCCCCAATACAATAATAGTGGGTGATTTCAACACACCACACTAACCAATAAATAGGGCAGTAAAAACTCTGGACCTGAAAATTTTTATAAATCAAATGGCCTTAATAGATATCTATGGAATATTTCATCAAACAATGGCTGAAATACACTTTCTTTTCAATGGCACATGGAAACTTCTCCAAAATAGACCATATTGTAGGCCACAAAGAAACTCTAAGCAAATACAAAAAAAGGATATAATTCCTTTCATCTTATTGGATCATAATGAAATAAAATTAGGCATCAACACCAAAACACCCTACAGAAACTATATAAATACAGGAGACTGAACAATACACTTTTTAATGATGAACTGGTAATAGAAGAACTCAGGGGAGAAATTTAAAAATTCTTAGACTCAAATGAAAATAGTGATACAACATACCAGAACTTCTGGGACACTACAAAGGTAGTTCTAAGAAGAAAGTTTATGGCTGTGAACAACTACATAAGAAAATAAGAAAGATCCCAAATAAATAGCCTAATGATGCATCTCAAGATCCTTGAAAATGAAGAACAAACCAATTCCAAAATCAGTAGAAGGACGGAAACAATTAAGTTCAAAGCCAGAATCAATACCAAAACACCCTACAGAAACTATATAAACACATGGAAATTGAACAATACATTTTTTAATGATGAATTGAGAATAAAAACAAACAATATAAGAGATCGGTGAAACAAAGAAAAAGGAGAAATCACCACAGGTATCTCAAAAATCCAGAACATCATTGGGGAATATTTTGAAAATTTATACCACAATAAATTGGAAAGCCTAGAAAAAAAGGATATATTTCTAGACATATACAACCCGCCGGCATTGAATCAAGAGGACAAAGAAAACTTAAGCAGACCAATAACTAGCAAAGAAATAGAGCAGTAATAAAAAGCCTTCCAACAAGGAAAAGTCCAAGACTAGCTGAATTCCACCTAACCTTTTAACAAAAAGCAATCCTGATACTATTGAAATTATTCCATGAAGTAGAAAGGGTTGATACACTTCTAAATTCATTCTGTGAGTCCAGTATCACACTCATACCAAGATCAAAGAAGGACACATAAAGGAAAGAAAACTATAGACCAGTATCCTTGATGAACTTAGATGCAAAAATCCTTAATAAAATAATAGCAAGTCATGTTCAACAGCATATTAAGAAGATTATACATCATGACTAAGTTGGTTTTATCCCAGAGATGTAAAGATAGTTTAACATATACAAATCAATAAATGGAATTCATCACATAAATAAAATTAAAAATAAAAATCATTTAGTCATCTCAATGGATGCAGAAAGTCTTTGATGAAATTCAGTACCCACTCATGATAAAAACACTGAAGAAACTAGGGATAGAAGGAACCCACTTCAACCAACATCATGAAGACTATATAAGAAAAACCTAAAGCCAACCTCATAGTAAATGGGGGGAAACTGAAAGCATTTCCTTTACAATTTATGACAAGACAAAGATGCTCACTCTCACCACTCCTATTTAATATAGTATTAGAAATTCTAGCCAGAGCAATCCGGTAAGAAAATGAAATAAAAAGGATAAAAATAGAAAGGGGAGAGAAGTCAACTTGTCATTGTTTGAAGATGATATGATCCTATACTTCGAAGATACAAAAAGTTCCACCAAAAGACTTCTAGATTTAACAAACAAATTCAGCAATGTAGCAGGTTATGCAATCAATATGCAAAATCAATAATTTTCCTATATACCAAAGATGAATCTGCCAAGAAAGAAATAAGGAAACAATCCCATTCATAATAACCTCACCAAAAAAAAAACTTTAGATTATTGAAGAAACTAATTGAAGAAGACCTCAAATGATGGAAAGACCTCCCATGTTCATGGATAGGCAGAATTAATATTGTTAGAATGGCTAGACTACTAAAAGCAAAATATAGATTTAATGTAATCTCCATCAAAATGCCAATGACATTCTTCATAGAACTAGAAAAAAAATTTATAAAATTAATTTGGAAGAATAAAATACCCAGAATAGCCAAAGCAATTCTAAGCCAAAAAAGGAATAATAGAAACATCACAATACCTGAATTCAAGCTATACTACAGACAGAGCTATAGTAATAAAAACTGCATGGTGCTGGAATAAAAACAGACACATAGACCAATGGTACTGAACAGAAGACACAGAAAAACCAACACATTTACAATCATCAGATTCTTAACAAATGTGCCAAAAACATACACTGGAGAGAAGACAACCTTTTTAAAAACAGTGCTGGGAAAACTGTTTATCCATATGTAAAAGAATGAGACTAGACCCTTAATTTTCACCCTATGAAAAAAAATCAATTCAAAATGGATCAAAGATCTAGAAATTAGACCAGAAACTATGCAACTCTGGAAGAAAACATGGAGTCAACACTCCACCATATAGGCACAAGCAATGACTTTCTCAATAGGAGCCCAAAAATTCAGGAAATAATGCCAAGAGTTATTAAATGGGACGGTATCAAGTTTTAAAACTTCTGAACAGCAAATGAAACAATTTAGAATGCAAAGAAAGAACCTACAGAATGGGAGAAAATCTTTGCTAACTACTCTTCTGACAGAGGATTAATAGCTAGAATACATAAAGAACCCAAACAACTTAACACCAAAAAACCCAATTAATAAATAAGCAAATGAATTAAAAGAACATTTCTCAAAAGAAGAAATACAAATGGCCAAAACAGATATGGAAAAAATATTTAACAACATTAGTAATTACAGAAATGCAAATCAAAACTGCACTGAGATTTCATCTCACATCAGTCAGAGTGGCAGTTATCAAGAATGCAAACAATACATGCTGGTGAGGATGAAATGAGAATGGAACACTTGTAAACTGTTAAGACTGTAAATTATTATAACCACTATGAAAATATGTAGAGACCTCTCAAAAAACTAGGTACAGAACCCCCCTATGACTCAGCTATACCACTTTTTGGTGTTTATCCTAAAGAATTGAAATCCTGGGGGGCTGGAGCAGTGGCTCCGTGGTTGCGGCACTTACTTGGCATGCGTAAGTACATGGGTTCAAAACCCCAGCACCCATGTACACAACTAAGTGTCAGAGCAATGAAGGCCATGTGAAAAACTCAATAAAAATTGACTGACACTCTCTCTCTCTTTCTCTCTCTCATTATCCTTCTCTCTTTATTTAAAAAAAAACAATTAATGTCATAATACTGTAGTGATGTAATCACATCCATGTTTATAGTAACACAATGCACAATAGTCAAACTATGGAACCAACCTAAGTGTCCATCCATGAATGGATAAAGAAAATGTGGTATATACACACAGCAGAGTTTTACTTGGTCATAAAGCAGGATGAACTTATGTCATTTGCAGGAAAATGGATGGAATTTAAGAATATTTTGTTAAGCAAAGTAAACCAAACTCAGGAGGTCAAGAGTCGTATGTTTTCACTCAAATGTGGAAGCAAGAGGGAAAAAGGGAAAGAAAGGTCAGAGGAAGGAAGATCAATAGAATAAAGAAAAGGGACCAGGGGAGGAACAAGGGGAGAGAAAGGGAAAATACTTGTGAATCATATTGGTCAAATTATTGTTATGAGGTTGGGGATTTAGCTCAGTGGCAGAGCGCTTACCTAGCACAAGCAAGGCCCTGAGTTTGGTCCTCAGCCCTGAAAAAGAAAAAAGAAAAAAAATTATATTGTTATATTGCGTGCATGTACCAATATGTAGTAACAAGTCACACAATTATTTACAACTATTATTACCAATAAAAAAATGGAAAAAAGACATAAAAAGGGAATTTGCTTCAAAAAAAAAAAAAGACACATCGACAGACAGATACACAGACAATGTCTTGTGGAGACAGAGGCAAAGGTTGGAGCAATGCATCTACAAACAAGAAATATGATGGACAAGACAAGAGACATGCACAGACTTTCTCTCAGAACCCTGACAACACCTTGATTTCAGACTTCTATCCTCCAGAACTGTGAGAGCATCGATTTCTTTTGTTTTTAGCTGCCTAGTTTATGGAACTTTTTTACATCAGTCAGTGCTAGGAAACTAATAGAGATGACAACATTGATATAAAAGATATAGTAAAATTATCTGATAATGATTTTAACTTAATCATCATAAAAACACTGTGCCATAAAGAAGAATGAAATTATGGCATTCACTAGAGAACATCATGCTAAGCAAAAGAAGCTAGACTCAGAAGTCAAGAGTTAAATATTTTCCTTCATATGCAGAAGCTAGAGCAAAATGAGGGAGGGAAAGGGAAATCCATGAAAACAGAAGGGATACCAGTGGAGTAGGAGAAAGGAAAGGGGGAGGAAGGATGGGATAAAAGAGAAACTGTGGAAAGAAATTGACCCAAAGTATGCTATGTACATAGATGAATATATAATAATGAATTTCACCTTTATGTATGGCTATAAAACCATATTTAAAAGCACAATAAACAGAAAGAAGGCCAGTTGAATAAGTGGGGAAAGGGAAGGAAGAAGGAAAGGTAAGAGGAAGTGGTGGGAGACTGAAATGGAGAAAATTATGTTCCATGTATAGATAATTATATCAAAACAACCCCCACTATGATGTATGGCTATAATGCACTAATAAAAACATTTTTTAAAATGGGTAATTACAAACACATTGAAAACAAAATAAAAAAATAATTCCAACAAAGAAATAGGAAATCCAAAAATATAGAAAATATAAGTAAGAACCAGATGGAAATTTCAGAATTGAAAATGCAGTAATCAAAATGAAAGATTCATTGGTTAAGCTCAACAGCAGAATGGAGGAGAGAAAAAGTAATCAGTGGACTTTAACATACAATAATATAAATTACCAAACTAAACAACAGAGAATTTAAAGAAAAAAAACCTTAGAATCTCAGGGATCCACACAGCTACTACAAAAGATCTAACATTCATATTATCATAGTCCCATAAAAACAGGAGAAAGAGGATAGAACTAGAAAATTACTCCAAAAATTGTCAAAAACTTTCCAAATTTGCAAAAGACATAAGCCTACAAATTCAAGAAATTGAATAAATTTCAACTAAGCTAAACTGAAAGAAATCCATACCAATATATAAAACCAAACTCTGAAAATTAGACATTTTTTTAAAAACTGAAAGAAGAAATACCTTAACTATGGGGGAAAAGGAATTTGAATGACAGCAGAAATCATGGACACCAGAGAAAAATGGTGGAGTTTATTTCAAGTGCTTGAAGAAAAGAACTGTCAACCCACAGTGCTACGTCCAGTGATTATGCTCTTCAGGAATCAAAATTTAGAGAAATTATTCCCAGAAGACCTACCCTAAAAGAATTACTAGAAATTGGGACTGGAGCAGTGGCTCAGTAGTCTCACTTGCCTGGCATGCACAAGGATGCAGGTTTGAACCCCAGCACCACATACACAATGAAGTGTCAGAGCAATGAAAGCTACATAAGAAACTAAATAAAATTGATTCTTTCCCTATCTCTCTCACTATCCCTCTCTTTTAAAAATTACTACAAGTTTTCTAAACAGAGGAAATGATAAAAAAAAAAAACCTCCAGGAATATCAAGAAGAAATAAAAAATATGGTTAGATACAACTTATTTTCCTTCTTGATTTTCTGAATTATTTTTAACAGTTGAAGCAAAAGTTATAACACTTTCTCATATGGTCCTAAATGTATGTAGGGAAAACATTTAAGATAATGGTATTACATATGCAGGAGGGAAAAAGTCTATAAAGAGAGAGAAGGTTTCAACATACCACTTGATCGAATCAAAAGACAACATCAATAGATGTGATAAATAATGTTTGCTTAATGTAATATTTAAAGAACATTTAAAAAACTATACATAGACATAAACTCAAACTATGATAGATAAATGAAAGTTGAAGTGGGAAGGCAGAAAAAATAAAACAGAGAAATGAAAAACAGTGAACAAAGAAAAGATAAAATGAAATGTAAGTCCTACCATAGCAATAATTTTATTAAATATAAATAATCTAAATACACCAATTAGAAGACAGAGATTGGCAAAATAATTTTTAAAACATGACCGAACTATATGGTGTCTTTAAGAAATGTACTTCAACCATAACAATATAAGCAAGTTGAAAGTAAAAGGATGACATATCATTCAAACATTAAACAGTAGGAAGCAGAAGTATCTATACTTATGGGGTAAAAAACTAGACTTCAGAGTAAAGAAAATGGTTAGAGACAGAGAGGGACATTATACAATGATAAAAGGGTCAATCCTAAATACATAAGTACCAAACATCAGAGCTGCAAAATACTGGAAACAAGAATCATTGAATGAAAGAAGAGATGACAAGTAAGGTTATATTTGAAGACTTTACTACTCCTCTCTTGGCAATTGACAGAACAATTTAGAAAATCAGCAAGGGCACAGAATAACTAAACATCATCAACCAAAATGAACTAATTAATATTTGTGGATCATTACACTCAAAAACAGCAAAATGCACATTCCTTTCAAGTGCCCACAGAACATACATTAAGATAGATGATATCCTGGTGTCATAAAATCAACCTCAACAAATTTAAAAGAATTGAAATCATAGAGGGTATTCTCTGATTATAATTGAATACAACTAGAAAAAAATATTTTTCTAGTTAACAAGGAAATCTCTAAATACTAGGAAGATAAACAACACACT
>PVKS010054023.1:0-10206 GCA_004027875.1 Aplodontia rufa
AGGTTCACTGCTTCCTGAAACTGTTGAAATTCAGTTGGTTTGTCACAGCTTTGATGGATTTGCTATGAGGCCTGTCATCCTCAAAATTCTTTTGTCATTTATTGCTCTGTCCCTCTCAATTGATTCAACTTGCTGTCCTGTAGTGCTCACAAGTCACATTCATTGAGTCTGAACTCCCTTTCCTGTCTTGGCACATACAGGATGCACAGCTGTCTATACAGTTTATTCTCTCTTCATCTTGTTTCACAAAACCTTGGAACATTTGTAGTACAGTGAGTTCTTCCTGTGCTACAGCATCCCCCCAACTCCCATGACACCTGTCTACTCTGCCTGTGCTACTTGGTGACAGATACTTCATCCCTTATCAGCCCCATGCCCACTGACTGGCTTTCCTTTATTAAACTCCTTGAGCTTGAAGGTGTCTCTGTGTGCTGGGCTAATTATGAACACCTTCAGATTGTATTTACTAGATGTTGCTAATTTCCTCTTGTCTGTAGTTGAAGAGCTATGCATGTCTCCCTCTATTTGACACATACTCTCTGAATATGTGGCCTGGGTTGCACTGTTTATTTTAGTGTAATTAAGTATATTGCTTTGTGTATCTTCAAGATTTTGTTACATGTTGGTATAAAATGTGGCTTTTATTGCTTACAATTCTGAGGGATAGACATACTTTTGCTAAATGATTCTTGTTACTTTCAGGTATGTAGATCTAAAACCATCTCTTGAACACCCTAATTTTTTAAAATTTTATTTCTTGAGGGACGCATTATTTTTAGAGTGATTTTCTTTCTGTACATTTTTTTCTTTTTACACTTGAAGAGCAGGACTGTCCCACATCACAAGGTGGGTTTTAGTGAGGGAAGTTGGCTCAATGGCTCCCAGGGCGATTGGGCTGGCCTGTGAGAAGTGGAGCATTTTACACCTCAATGTTGTTGGTCAGACCTTCCTGTTAGGATGGATGCCACCTTCACAAGGACATCTTTGGTTCTCTGAACACCTCCTGTCTCTCTTGCTTCCATCTCACCACCACTGCCCCACCCAGACTTCCCACGGGCCTCACAGAGCTGTCCACACCTGGAAGAGAATCCGAATTTGATTGCAGCATCCTGGTGCACTTGGCCACCATTCCAGACTGGCTTCTGTCACTGCAAAGATGTGAATGGGTGGTACAATTTCCACGGTCATTTACTTACACTCCATCTCCATGATTTCTAAATACCCATTATGAAGAGGCTTTTCTTCCATGCAAAGAGCAATAAACTGGACTTCTGTGTGCCTGTGTGGACAGCCTCATTTTCCAGCATGCTGTGATTTGATCATGTGATATAAACATTTGTATTTTATAAAATGTACTTTGTTTTTATTTTTCTACTTTGAATTGTATCCATTGGACAGTACCTGAATAAATGAGAAGCTTCTATCATAGACCTGTGCAGGCCATTACTCAGTGGAGGCCATGTGTCCTCTTCCAATGTGGTGGCCCTGGTGGTGTCACCTTGGGTGCTACCTTTCTTCAACCCCACGTGTCTGTTCCCTGCTGTGCTCCTGATGACTTCTGCCTCATTGCCCTTTCTTTTCTGTCTCTATGTCTCATAGCCTCATCTCCTATGCCCTTTCCTCCTCCTGACTCCTCCTCCCTGTCCTGTCTGGGTCCCATCTAGACTTCCTCTCCCAGGAGCCCCTGGCCAGACTTGGGCTCAGGGCCTTATAGCTGCACCCGGGTTGCCTTGCTGCCACCCTTCCTGAGTGACAAGGCACAGCCAGTGTATGTGCCGGTTATCTTCCACCTCTTCAGCCAGGCCATAGGGGAGTTGCGGTCACCCTATCAATTGTGTGGGTGTGGCCATCTGTGTCCCCCAAGTCTCTGACTTTATCTCCCACTGCCTCCTGGCCCTGAGCTTGAGCTCCAGCATGCTTTCATGGTGGGTCAAGTCTGAGATAAACTGTAGTCAGTCAGCATGAAGCTATTTCTGGTACACAGCAAGGGTTAGCCAGCTTTTGACCATAAAGGGACAGATGTTAATTATTCCAGGCTTTGTGGGCCACAAGGTCTCTATTACAGATAATCAACTGTGCCTTTTCCTCTCAAAGCAGCCATAGATATAGAAAGAGTGGTTTGGCCATATGCCCATAAAACTTTATTTACAAGTAATTTCAGTGGGCCAGATTTGGCCCAAACTCTGCAGCAAGCCAACTTGGGGTATATAGGGATGCTTCTGTTTCTCTAATGTATTGGAGGTTGATATGGCATTTGGAATCTCAGAAGGGGAGTTGTGTAAGTGACTCTTATGATGATGTTTCCACCCCCAACAGCTGGGACCACAGGTGTGTGCCAACATGCCTGGAGGGTCGAGCACTTTTTCTCAGTGCTGTGGGCTAAACCTGGATTTAGACACCTGCCCTTCAGTCAGGTATTTTACCTCAGGCATGCAGGATGGAAAAGCTCTTCATGTGGCTATGGGGTCTATGTCCCTTGGCAGAAGTGGAGTCCTTCACAGACACTCAGGCACCTCCTTGGATGTGGGGAAGCTGAAGAAGCTTGGCTTTGGGTCCATACAATGTGGTAAAGAACCCAGGGCTCCATCACTGTCAAGGCCATTATGGGTTTAGCTGAGAGGTTCAGAGGCTTATGTTTCCTTTTGGCCAGGTGTTAATGCACACAAACTCATGGGAGAGAATGAAAGATTGGGGGGAAAGAGGCCTTGCTGTAGTCAACAGAAACCACTCCAGGAATGTCACATGTGGAGAATTTGGTGTAGGGAGTTGATTACAAAGGTGACAGAAAGGCTAGTGTCAAAACGGGCAGTTAGATTACCCCGACATTTAGGAGCTGCAGAAAGCCACTAGCAGTATAAGCAGATGGAAATGGCACTAGAAAGTCTCTCTGTCCAAGCTGCTGTGGCTGGGTTGACTTGCAGCCTATCTCTGCTGACATGAGGTCCTGGGCTAGAGATGGGTTTCATCCTTCAGACTTTCATCGTCTAGCAGTCCATGCAGGAGCAGACCTAACAGAAAACTGGCTGCCAGGGATCTGGGAGGTCTAGTGTGGCCTTGCACTTGTGGTTAGAAGTGTCCAGAGCATGGAAGAGACACGAGAGATGTAGAAAACCAACCTGGAAGGGATGGACAAACCAAACTGGAACTCAGGCCTCCAGTCATCCCTCTGCCTTCTGCACACATGGTCATTGTTCTCTGTCCAGAAACATTGGGTCCAATGTGTTACCTTATTCCACTGTGGACATATTTGTGAGGTTCTTCCTGGGAAGGAGTGGCTGGCCTTGATCCTGGGCAGAGCGGATCAAGGCCAGGGCAGGTTTGGCATGTGATGCAAACAGAGGGTCCCTTGGATCTGCAGCCTGAGCCCCACCTGAAGCACAGGCCCCTGTGTGGCCTCTGGGAGTCAATGGAACTGTGCTCTGTGTTCTGCTTTTGGAACCATCCACTGAGGAAGCTGCAGACACTGTTGCAGGTGACACCTAGCATTCAGAGGTGACAGAGTGCCTCAGGGGAGGTGGAAAGTCCTCCACACACTTCTTGAAAACAAAGGTCAGGTGCCCTGGACACTGGTCTCTATACAGTTCCCACAAAATACATCCATCAACCTGCAATGGCTTGGTCAAAACCCCCACATATTCCCCAACTCGGAGGCACATATCCCTACCTGGATCCCAAGGGAAGGTACCAAGAAAAAAAACCAAGACTCCCAGAAACATCATGCTACCCCTCAGTCTCTAACTCCTGCACAAACAAAGAGTGCCTCTACTTCTCTTCTTGAGGCTACCCATATCCCTTCTGAATCCAGCACCTCTCCTGGCCTCCTCAGCCCTCTCCTAGCTTCACACATTTTCACTCCCTCTACCTCTGGGCACACTGAAGGCCTCACTACCTGAGGCTGGGACCAGCCTTCCAAGACGGCAGCCCAGGCTACTGGCGCCCACAAGTACAGGCTCAAACCAGGTCAACATAGGCATGCTTCAGGAGGCCAAAAACATCCAGCGGCCACAAATAAGACAAGAAGACAGCGACAGCAGTGCAGCACACCAGTCCAGGTTTGGGCTGCCTCTTCCTCTATACAACCCAACCTTTCATGTAAGGCTGCTGTGTGAACAATCCAGGGCCATTCCTGCCCCCTTGCAGGTACACCTTGGAAAAATCATGCAAGAAGCCTCTGCTGCAGTAGCCCCTGCACCAAGAACCACTACCTGACCTTGTGTCCTCAATGCTCAAGCCATTCATCCCTCACCCAGCAATTGTTGCTGGTCGCTGAAGGCCTGCCCTGATCAGGAAGCACATGCCCTCTCCCGTCCCTTGCTCACACTTGAGCTTCCCTACCTTCTCCTGAGGATCTCCAAGACCCTTTAGGTCTGCTGTTGGATGCCAGGGAGGTCAAACTCGCCATCCGCATGCCTGAGTTGGCAACATGAAGGGGGACTGCCACCTTCGCAAGGCCACGGCCTGGAACATTGGAAACCTCACCAGTGCAGCAACAAGAAAGAGGATCCCGGTTTGCTCTCCCTCGGCTGGTCCAGTGTCAACATTCTCTTCTTTAGTTTTCCGGGACACGGAAGACAGCAGAAGCATGTCTTCCATGCTGCTGGGCCTTCTTCTGAAACCTCCTGGATGAAATCCCTCTGCTTTCAAAAAGCGCTTGTTCCAAGTGCCCTGACTTGATGGCCTAGGGCCCACTGGACATCCGAGGGTGTGGCCATGGGCAGGACCAAGGCGTTTTGGGGCGAGGGGTGTTGCCTGTGACAGGCATGGGTTCCACCCCCCGTCACAATGGAAAAAGGAGAAATCAGAACATCAATGCACACCCCCTTGATTGCACTCAGCATTTACTGGGTCATAAACCCTACAGCGCTCAGATATGATCACAGCGTCTTTTGGGATATTTGCACCTGAGGGATCTCTGCAGGGCACAAAAGCTGTGCAGACATCAGAAACTTTCAGGCTACACAGAAGAGCCTGGCTGTAAGGCGATTTCAGGTAAGATGTAAGAAATGGGGGCAAACTTACAAAAGTGGTGCTTGAAGCTCATACAGGGAGCCAAGAATCCCAGAAGCATTGGAGCCTGGACATTAATGACAGGTGCACTGAGCAAGGCTGCACCTTAGGCAGTGTTGAAGTTCACAGTCAACTTAGAGGAAGGAATTTCAATCCGATGGGAGAGACTGAATCCATACTGGGTCCATACATTGGAGGTGAGTGCAGATGAACACTGCGGAAGCCTGTTATACATGGAAAGGGAAGCAGTGCGGGGTGAGTAAGTTCTGTAATTTTTGCAGCAATTTGCTGCAGACTTGACCCAGATTGACAAGGCCAAATTCAGAAAAGACAATGGTGCTTGCTTTACATCATTTCCTGAAAAAAATCTTGAACTCCCTCTGTTCATTATTCGCATAATTGTGGAGTAAAAACTCTTCCAAACATGCATCCAGCTATTGGCCCCTTTAGGAAACACACACCTGCATCGTGATCACTTTCTATTCCTGTGGAAAAGATGCTTATGGTAATGACAAATTTTCTCTTGACCCTCTTCTGCCCCACATCCCTTTTCATCTGTCCACATAGTGTGTTCACCCACGTACCTGTGGTCCCAGGATAAAGTCACAACTCTTGATTTCAAAACTTTCTCATCTCTATTGTACCACCTTTCCCATCACAGTCTTGCCATGCATGATCACATACCTCCATGAAGAAAAGAAAAGGTTGATGCATGTGTAGTTACTTTGTTTCACCCTGAAACCACCAGCAGGTGTCACAGCTGCATCTTCATGGGCCCCACAAATCTCATCTCTTCTCTCCATCATCTCTTACTCTCCATTTCAAACATTCACCTCACTCGCGTGCAATAGCACTGTTTCTTAGATTGCCTGGCATGCACCTAGTGGACATTTACTCCTCAGGGATTTGCAAGCAGGGAATTGCAACATCAAATCATGGCTAGAAATGTGTGCCTGGTGAATTTCTGTGAGCTTTCTGTTTTTGAACATGCATGCTGCTTGAGTATACTCAAAGTGGAAGGAAAAATTTCGTATGCCCTCAGTTTTCTTCTGGAAGGGTTGTGGTCGATGTGTGAGGGACATTCTGTCATGAACTAACTCCATTTCAAAGGTTCCTCCTGCTAATGCCATTACCTTGGTAATTAAGTCTTAACCATTTGGAAGACCAGGGGCAAAAGGTGAGATTCTCAGAAACTAAACCTTCAGAGACACCAGGCCTCTCTGTCTGGATTTCTTCCAAGATATCTGCAAAGCCTTTGGCCAAGCTCCATGGCCAAGGAGCAGAGTAGGCTTGTGGCAAACACACCTCCAGCTACACCTCCCTAGCTTGGGTCCCAGCATAAAAATTAACAAGTGTCATAAATACACATGAAATCAAATGAGCAATTGTGTTCCATCTTCCAATGACGGATGAGTAAGAACTAAGACAAATGATCATTAAAGTTGGTGAATATTCCACGTATATGCATATAGGAAAATACTCTGTTTCGCCACAAGCAAATGTTTGCTGAAGTCACTCAAATGGAAACAGACAGAAAAAAAGACAACCACTTAGCAGACTCGGTTGTTTACGGATTCCCCCATTTTTAAGGCAAACTCAACAGACTCAGAGGCCTTGAGCCTTAATATATATTGCGAACAGGATACCGCCTATTGTTACCAAACTTTCATATTGCACACCGTGACGACATATAGCAGTGGAGGGACCTCTGGTTATGGGTCCAAATGGAAAGAATGAACAAGAAATATTATTACAATAAGTCTTTAGGGCAACTTTTTGATCGTTCAGCTTAAGGAATCCTTAGCTATGAAGAAGCACACGCATGTGGGTGTTTCTCCACACACTCACACACACTATATCTAAGATTAAATCGTTACATATTTTCTAAGTAAGAAAAAGGAAAATGTCAAAATCACCATGAATTAGAAATACAGTTGAATACAGTCACACACCTACCAATAGGAGGATAAGGGTTTTGGTAAAACGTAATTAGCAGTACATGCTCTCCATATTGAAAATGCAATTCAAGCCTTCAACACATTGCTTGAAAATAAAGCTCAGGTCCCTCCATACAGGTCTCTTTACACTTCCCACAAAATACTTCCACCAAGATGCAATGGCCTGGCCAACAGCACCCCCGAACACTCCCCAACTCAGAGACACCCATCCCTACCTGGATCCCAAGGGAAGATACCAAGCACAAACTAACAGTCCCAGAAAAATCATGCTAACCCTCAGTCTCCACCTCCTGCACCAACAAAGAGTGCCTCTCGTTCCCTTCTTGAGACTACCCATATCGCTTCTGAACCCAGCATGTCTCCTGGCCTCCTCCCCCCTTTCCTAGCTTCACTCACATGCCTTCCCTCTACCTCTGGGCACACTGCAGGCCTCACTACCTGATGCTGTGACCAGCCTTCCAAGACGGCAGCCCAGGCTACTGGCTCACACAAGTCCAAGGTCAAACCAGGTCAACGCAGGCATCCTTTATCAGGCCAAATACATTCAGCAGGAACAAATAAGACAAGAAGTCAGGGACAGCAGTGCAGCACACCAATTCATGTTTGGGCTGCCTCATTCTCTACATATCCCAACCTTGCATGGAAGGTTGCTGTGTGTACAATCCAGGGCCATTCCTGCCCCCTGATTTCTGAACTTTCTCATTTCTCTTGTCCCACCTTTCCCATCTCAGTCTTTCCATGCATGATCACATACCTCCATGAAGAAAACAAAAGGTTGATGCATGTGTAGTTACTTTGTTTCACCCTGAAACCACCAGCAGGTGTTACAGCTGCATCTTCCAGTGGCCCCACAAATCCCATCTCTTCTCTCCATCATCTCTTACTCTCGATTTGAAACACTCACCTCACTCGCGTGCAATAGCACTGTTCCTTAGATTGCCTGTCTTGCACCCATTGGACATTTACTCCTCAGGGATTTGCAAGCAGGGAATTGCAACATCAATTCATGGCCAGACATGGGTGCCTGGTGAATTTCTCTGAGCTTTCCGTTTTTGAACATGCATGCTGCTTGTGTTTACTCAAAGTGTAAGAAAAAAACTTCATATACCTTCAGTTTTTTCTGGAAGGGTTGTGGTCGATCCGTGAGGGACATTCTGTCATGAACTAACTCCATTTCAGTTTTCTCCTGATAATGCCATTACATTGGCAATTATGTCTTCTCCATTTGGAAGACCCGGGGCAAATGGTGAGATTCTCAAACCAAAACCTTCAGTGACACCAGGCCTCTCTGCTTGGATTTCCTCTGAGATATCTGCAGAGCCTTTAGCCAAGCTCCATGACCAAGGAGCAGTGATGGCTTGTGGAAAACACACCTCCAATTACACCTCTGTAGCTTGGGTCCCAGCATCAAATTTAGCAAGTGTAGTAAATACACAGGAAAGCCAAATGAGCAATTGTGTTCCATCTTCCAATGAAGGATGAGTAAGAACTAAGACAAATGATCATTAAAGTTGGTGAAAATTCCACGTATATGTATGTAGGAAAATCCTCTGTTTTGCCACAACCAAAAGTTTGCTGAAGTCACTCAAATGGAAACAGACAGTAAAAAAGCAACCACTTAGCAGACTCGGCTTTTTACGGATCTCCCACATTTTTAAGGCAAACTCAACGGACTCAGAGGCTTTTAGCCTGAATACATATTGCACAAAATACTGCATATCCTCACCAAAATATCATGTTGCACACCGTGCCGACATATAACAGTGGAGGGACCTTTGGTTATGGGTCAAAATGGAAAGAATTAACAAGAAAAAGGTAGTGTTACAAAAAGTCTTTAGGGCCACATTTTGATCGTTCAGCTCAAGGAACCCTTAGCTGTGTGGAAGCACACGCTTTTGCGCGTTCCCCCACACACTCACACATACTATATCTAAGATTAAATCATTCCCTATCTTTGCAATAAGAAAAGGTAAAATGTCAAAATCACCATGAATTAGAAATACAGTTTAATACAGTCACATGCCTACCAATAGGAGGATATGGGTTTTGGTACAATATAAGGAGCAGTACATACTCTATATTGATAATGCAATTCAAGCCATCAGTACACTTCTTGAAATCAAAACTCAGGTGCCCTGGACACTGATCTCTTTAAGCTTCCCACAAAATACTTCAAACAACCTGCAATGGCCTAGTCAACACCACTGCACGCTCCCCAACTCAGAGACACCCATCCCTATCTGAATCCCAAGGGAAGGTACCAAGCACAAACTAAGAAGCCCAGAAACATCATGCTGCCCCTCAGTCTCCACCTCCTGCACCAACAAAAAGTGCCTCTCCTTCTCTTCTTAAGGCTACCCATATCCCTTCTGAACCCAGCACCTCTCCTGGCCTCCTCAGCCTTCTCTTAGCTTCAACACATGCCCTCCGTCTACCTCTGGGCACACTGCAGGCCTCAGTACCTGATGATTGGACCAGCCTTGTAAGACGGCTGCCCAGGCTACTGGCGCACACAAGCCAGGCTCAAACCAGGTCAACGCAGGCGTGCTTCAGGAGGCCAAAAACATCCAGCAGCCACAAATCAAAGTATCAGCGACAGCAGTGCAGCACACCAGTCCAGGTTTGGGTTGCCTCTTCCTCTATACATCCCAACCTTGCATGGAAGGCTGCTGTGTGAACAATCCAGGGCCATTCCTGCCCCTTTGCATGTACACCTTGCAAAACCATGCAACAAGCCTCTGCTGCAGTAGCCCCTGCACCAACAACCACTGCCTGACCTTGTGTCCTCAATGCTCAAGCCATCCATCCCACACCCAGCAACTGTTCCTGGTCGCTGAAGGCCTGCCCTGATCAGGAAGCACATGCCTTCTCCAGTCCCTTGCCCACACTTGAGCTTCCCTACCTTATGCCGAGGCTCTCCAAGATCTTGTACATCTGATATTGGATTCCAGGGAGGTCAAACTTGCCATCTGCTGGCCTGGTTGTGCCAACCACATGCAAAGGGGACTGCCAACCTCGCAAGGTCATTGCCGGAAACATTGGATAACTCACCAGTACAGTAACAAGAAAGAGGTTCACGGTGTGCCCTCCCCCGCTACTTATTTTGTCAACATTACTTTCTACTTATGAAGCCCCGCACCCACTCTCTACTCCAGGACCACTACCACCGGCTGTCTACCCCAGGACGCCCCTACCTGCTTTCTTACCTAGGACACATCAAACCCTCTGTTCTCTTCAGGCC
>PVKS010054024.1:0-10206 GCA_004027875.1 Aplodontia rufa
AAAGTAAAAATACAGAAAACCAACAATAACAAAAGAGAAACCCCAAAACCCACAGTAATGTTAAAAATTCAAAAATATTATTTTTCAGCTGGAATCCCGTTTAAAAAAAAAACACAAAACTAGTTGTTACAGTTCTGAGATTTTCTGACCCTTAGATCAGGAGGTATGTATCATGTGGTGGTGCAATCAAGTCCGACATCAAGCTGGGGATTTTTCGGAGTTGAGCTTGTTTGGGGAGAAGCAGATTGATTGAGTCCAGTGGCCTGGATTTTCTTAGAGGATCTCCTCTAAAATTTTCTGTTGCAAAGGGGTATTCAACTCCCCCTGGGCTGAATCCTGAGATGGTTGCTTCCTGCCAATCCACAGTCCAAATATTTCTTGGACCTGGGGCTCAGAAATTGCAGACATTCGAGTTGATCCTTTTGTAGATGCGTGGGTCTCTGACTGATCCAAGGAGAGTGGCTAGCCTGAGTCTCGCTTCCTCAGGATCACTGGTGACCCACTCTGTGTGTCTTGTGATCCTCAGAAGGCCCAAGAGCTGCTTTGTGGGGTTGGCTGAAATCCTCAGAAAAAGGGCCAGAATGTGCCAGTGTTTATGTGATTCTCCGTTGAGAGCACTAGGAGGCGTCCTGCTAGAGAGGTCCAGGCCTACTCAGCCTTGGCTATGCGAGGAGCTCAGAAGCTAAGGTGGAGCCCGAGCTGCCCCATATATTCAAAGCTTACTGAGGCCGGTTTCAAGCAGAGGCTAAAGCAGAGGATCCCCTACAGATGGATGTGCCCTGTTGGAGCAAGCTCTGTTCACAAGCTCCTCCTATTTGGGTGGAAGGCGTATGGACCAAAGAGGAGAAGGTTGCCAACTGACAGGTTTGGGAGCTGGAGAGGTGAACTGTGGTTTGCTACAGCCCCCAGTGCAGGTGGCCAGTTGTTGGGGGGGCGGTAACTTCTGTTTCTGGTCTCGGGGTCTGAGGCCCCGTAATGCTGTTGGGCAACCTGCTCCACCCTCAGGGACACACCCCACCCTCTGGGACACTTCACAATGGTGACAGGCTGCCTACAAGTTTTTTAGTGTTAGCAATTTCTCCCCAGTGCTTTATGCAACATTAGGTAAAATAATGAGCAGCCAGATCGGGGAGTTCGCAGTGGTAAGTGGTTAGGAATCTGGCTCCCTTTCTCCTATTTAGATTCCGGACCTCTGCCCATTGTGGTGGAAAGACCGAGATCAATTTTTGCTGAGCATCCAGCCCCACCCTCTGGGAAACGCGCCGGCTGCAGCTGCTCGCAGGGTCCGGTGTAATTTTGCTACTGAGAACAAAAACTACCCGAACTTTATTCCAAGTTCATATATATGAAGAGCATTCAGATCAGGGAATTCGAGGCCAGGTTAGGGGATCTGATTAGGGGTAACTTGCTCCCCTATGGGGAAGTTCCCCTAGCCCCGGGTGTGGGGCTGGTCACACGTGTGCCAAAAACTTTCTCCTTTTTTTTCATTAATGCTCTTCACTATTCTTTTGGGGTTAAAGAATTAGCAGGGGGTAATGTTTGCCCATATTGGGAGGTTCGTCCTACTGTGGGAATCCGCGTGCAGACATGCAGCGTGAGGTGACTCTCAAGAGCATCTCGGAGTCAGTGCTGCTGGGGTGACCGCCATCTTCTTCCTACATTTTATAATTTATGTGTTCATTACCTCTTCCTGACCTTAATACCTGTAGATCCAACTGCTTACTCATTATTTCTATCAGGATATAAAATAAATATCTCAAACTTAAAATATTGAAATTTTTGATTATTTTTCTTTTTTTTTAAAGAGAGAGGGACAGTAAGAGAGACAGAGAAAGAGAAAAACAACTTTATTTAGTTTTTCACTTGGCCTTACTTGCTCCAACACTTAGTTGCGTACGTGGTTCTGGGGTTTGAACCCGGGTCATTGTGCTTGCCAGGCAAGCGCCGAAATCGCTGAGCCACTTCTCCAGCCCTGGTTATTTTTCTAATCTATATATCACCATCAGTATTCTCCATATGCAAAAACGTTATCCATTCAGTAAATATATGAACATATATCATGCCAGATGTCATTTTTTCATATTTTTATTGATGTATTATTATTGTACATAGTATTGTTATTTGTTGGTGCATGTGAACATGCACCAAACATAACAATATAATTTGGCCAATATCATTCCACAATATTTTCCACTTTCTCTCCGCTTCTCCCACTCTCTGATCCCTTTCCTAGACTCTGCTGATCTCCCTCCAATTTTTATGACATCTCCCCAATGTTCCTTTCCATTTTCCTCTCTAGATTCCACATATAAGAGAAAACATATCATCCTTCCATTTATGAGTTTGGCTTTTGTTTAACATAGTGTTTTCCAGTTCCATCCATTTTCCTGCAAATGACACAATTTAATTCTAAAACACTTTATCCATTCATCTATTGACAGACATCTAGATGACATGACTCATTTTGAATAATGGGTTCAATATTGAACAAATCAGACAAGTTTTCACAATTTTATGGAACACCTATATATACTATTGTTGTGGTTTCAGATAATAGAAAATAAAATATCTTTTTGTAAGTGTTAAGAATGAATATAATGTAATATAAGGGGATATAGAATGATAGAATTTGGTATTTTAGATAAGGAGATCAGGAAAATCCTCTTTGATAAGATGACATTTGAACAGGCACTTGCATCTATACACACATGGCTCCATTTTCAAACTTAGAATTAATAAATGTGATTGATTTCCTCACCAATCTCTAAGTTAGGAGATAATTCTGTTGATTTTAACTTCAAAATCTCTTACATAGTAGTCCACTTCTTAAATGTTCAACTGTTAAAACTTTATTGTAAGCTATCATCTTTCCTGGGGTACTACAATGGTCTAATTTATATCTAGTTATTTTTAGTTTTGCCATGTAGTCAGAATGATATTTTAAGAGTACAAATTATATTTCGTGATCCATATGCTTAGCATTAACTTCTCATTGAAGTTAATGTAAAAAACAAAATTGTGAACCAGGTTCAGTGATCTTCAAATGTTTCTTATTCACCATTGTACACGCATTCTGTTGTGTTTTCCAAAGGTCTCTAAGCTTCAGTGATTCTGTTTTCACACTTAGTATTTGATCTTCAGACTTTGGAATTGAGTTAACTGCATGCACTCTTTTTCATTCTCCACTTAACTGTTGACTCATGCTTCAGATCTCCATTCAGTTCTTCCTTTTATTCACTCTCGAGAATAGCACAATGCACAGTATTTTAGAGCTTATAATCTTTATCACATTTTATTTACATTAGCAGGCTGTCTAGTGTTTTATATTGGAAAATAATCTCAGTGAAGATAGACAACATATTTTCATGTTCATTATAGCAAAGTGCTTCATTTTCTTATTATATAAATACCTATTTGCTTATTTTTCTAGTTTCCCTAGATAAAAGGTAAGCTACCTGAAAGTAGGGATTACATCAATATTTTTCATCTCTATATATTGCTTAAAGTGTTCCCAGAGCTTAGAAGATACTCAAGAAATGTTTTTTCAAATTTTAAACAAATTTTAAGTACACATATGGAAAATGAACAAATATGATTATACATCTCAATAAATGATCACTGATTTTTCAATCTTATGTAAGCAGTGTCCAGATGAAACGCACCATTACCACCACTCTGGAAATTCATCTGTGCTACCTTTTAGACATTGCCCTTGTCCTAAGTTTGGCTGTTATCCTAATATATGCCCACATAGATTAACTTTCCCTGTGTTAGTGCATTATGTAATGAAAAATACAGTAGCTATTCTTTTGTTTTTGAATTATTTCACTCATCATTGTAATATTTACCCATGCTATTTGTTATAGTTGCAGTTTTCCTTTACGATTTTTATCTTGGTCTATTTCTTTATTACTATCATCACAATAATAAAATACCTGAGACTTGCATCATTGAAAAGAAAAGAGGTTTATTTTGCCTTACAGTTCTGGAGCATAGATTGGGAGCATATTAGGTGAATACTTCTACTGTATTATGACATGATGGATGAAACAATACAGTGGGGGTATATGCAAGAAATCACATGAGAAGAAAGGAAACAAGAGACTAGGGACAGCCAATCTCATCCTTTTCTCACAATGCATCCATGTGAGAATTACCTGAGTCCCATAAGAAGTACAATAATTATTTCTAAGAGCAGTCATGATTGAATCCTCTCCTATTAGTCTCCACTTCATAAATGTCCAATTGCTTTTCAACATTATTGACACCAGAATTCTGAGACGAAACTTGATTGCCAACTTCTGCTGGCTGGTGGGCCTGAAATTTCCTCTGCATCTGATGGCAGGTGGGGCCTGCGTAAAGTACAGCCAAGAATTGTTGCAGCTGTCAATGGTGGGCAACATCCTCCAGTGTTGCAGCAGACATCATAAGCTTATAATTAATATTTTAGTCTTTCTGAGATTTTTTATCTCATGAATTAAAAAATGAAATCTTCAGATCAGGAGGAGTGAATGAAAGAGTAGGATTTGTTGAAGAAACTGGAGCAGAACTCTTGCAATGCAAGAGGGGAGCTGACAGCAGGTTTTCTCTGCTTCACTGTGCTGCTAGGGGTTTATATGGCCCATGGGTCACTTCTATTGGTTCAAACTTATGCTAATTACAGTTTGGAAAACTACTAATTTTATTGATCCAAATTTATGCTAATTAGGGTTGGGAAACCCCAAAACACTATTCGTTAGTTATGAATCCCATTCATGTTTGCCTTGCTTGCATTTTCTCTCTACTTCTCATGAAAGGAGAAGTTTGAGGTTAGTGAATTGCACATATTGTGTGGTGAGGGAAGGGGTTCGTAGCTGCAGTACCTCGTGAAGAGGGTTTTTGCATCAGGCAACTCTATGGCCTGGCTGCATGAGGATGACAGCTTGGCATTCATGCTCCTTAACTCACAGGCTCAAGTTGCTGAAGGGCCACCACACCTGTGCCTTGTGGCCACACCTACAAATGTCTCCCATGCCCACAGCCTGTCTTTGAATGTTTGTGGTCTGCAGCTTCACCACTTCCCCACCACTCCCTTGCAACTTCTCCTCAGAGACCAACAAGCCAGTTGCTTGGATTGGGAGACAGATGGGGAGCCTTGTCATTTTTGCACTGGAACCAAGCCATCAGCACATTAAATTTCCAGGTACAAGCCACATCCAAGTGGTGACAGTTACAATGTAGGATTTCACTGAGTAAATATATAAATATGTATTCATTCTAAGATTAATGAACAACTTCTAGTTATGATTATTTACAAATAATACTGACTCAGATATTATAATTAATGTCTTTGATGAACAAAATGTGCACCTTTATGTTAGTTATGTACCAAAATACTTAAGTATCGAAGGTAAAATTATTAGATTATAATATAGGCATATGTTTAGGTTTAGCTGAGGCCAAATATTTTTCCAAAGTTGTTACACTATTTACATTCCTACCAACACTGTAATAGTTGTTGTATATCTTTGCCAACGTATAGTATTTTTTATTTTTTCATTTTAGTATTTTGGGGGGTTTTACAGTAATCGAATTTGCTTTTAACTTGCAATTTTCTCATAAAAATAAGATTTATCACTTTTTAATATATTAATCATTTGAATATTCTTTTTAGTGATTTATCTATTGAGGTCTTTCCCTGTTTTTCTGTTTGGCTGCCATAAATTACATTTTAGTAAATGCACAGACATATATCTACATTTTTCTTCTGTCTGGTCAATTTTTTTGGATGGAGTAATAAACAATGAATTCTTGAATGAATGAGAACTTTCAAGGTATCTGTACAGCATTTACATGTAAATATTAAAACCTCAAGGAAACAGCAGGTATCCTTGTTTATATAGGTCTGTTTAATAACAAAAATTTAATAGAATGATATTCTTAGTAATTTTCACAAGGAATATTTCAGATTACACATTTGAGTGATAAAATGATATAATTAATGGCATGTGTACACTCAAGAAAGTTAGGTAAATATAAGTATGGGTCAAAGTCCACTAAATTATACAATGATGTCTTACTATAAATTTTGCCTATAAATTATTTTGTAGCTTAATAGATTTCAGATGTAATATACTCTCAATATGAGAGAGTCCAAAGGATCCATACCTTTAAGTGCTTGCCAGATAAAGAAAAACAGTAATATATATTCATTTGTCTCGTCTTCTCATGATCTATATTCCACTGTTGTGAGAATACAGACAACAAAAAATACCTTCAAAATCAGCAAATTACAAGAAAAGTAGCAGAAAATAGTTTGTATAGTGTACAAAAATTTAATGGGTGATGAATGTGTCTTAGCTACTTTAGATTTGGTGATTAGAAAAGTCTTTTTTGAGGAGGTGATATTTAAGCTGAGATCTGAAGAACAAGGATTCAACTATTTTAATGCTGGAGGTAGAGAAACTAAGGATGTTGTACACTCTAGGCAGAAAAAACAACTATGGACAAATCCTTCATTTAGGCAAGTAGTATACATCAAACTAGTACATCTGAAACATGGTGGGTGATGTCAAAAAATGATGTGTGATGAACTTGTGGACATGGGCAGGGAAGTGATCTTATTAGACCATGTAAGCCAAAAGAAGGACTTCAAATTTTAAAGTTGAATTCAAGTCCTTAGATAATATTAACTTTGACATTGGCAAGAACACAGAACAAAGATGGGTGCCCTTGATGGACTGATATAAGATAGTTTTTTGGAGAAAAAGGAAAATGTGATAGTTCACTGCACTTTGGAAAGAGGCATAAAGCTCAACATAGTATACAGAATAGCTTTAGAAAGGAAAAAGTGATAAAATCAGAAGAGAATTCACGTATACAAGTATCTCTGCCTACAACCTAACTTCTTAAATACTTCCCTTATAATGCTTTTGGAATAAACATTTATAAATATTGAATATGGGGGCTGGAACAGTGGCTCAGCAGTTGCAGTACTTGCTTGGCATGTGTGAGGATGTGAGTTCAAACCCCAGCATCACATACACAATAAAGTGTCAGAACAATGAAAGCCACATAAAGAACTAAATAAAATTGATTCTGTCTTTCTCTCTCTCTCACTGTTCCTCTCTCTTAAAAATATTAATATGAACATACCACTTCCCTATCCTAGTCCATTGCATTCATAATTTATAAGTTTCATAATGATTTAGTCTCAGCATGTATTTTTATTATTTTTTCTTCATCCCTTATCTCCTTTTTACTCCAGGCAAACTGGCTTACTTGCAATTTTCTCAATTTGGGGACCTGGCATCCCTTGAAGTGTTATTTCCTCTTCTTGAAATACTTTTCAATATTCCTGCTCTGAACTCAGCACAAATGAAAGCCTTCTCTCACCATCCTTGCTCCCAAGGATTATATTTACTGTATTTAACAAGCAGTATGACAAAGGCACAAGCAATCAAAATGAATGCTGGTTATGGAGGTATTTTTAAGGATGCTAGATTAGGGCCTGAAACTTTATGAGCACTGCCTTAATCATTTCACGCCCCCATATCATAATTATACCATAACACCATAGATTGGGTAAATTAGACAACAGAAATTGTTTCTCACAGTTCTGGAAACTGGGAAGTCCCATATCAAGGCACTGACAGACCTAGCAACTGGAAAGAACATGTTTTCATTTTACAGATAGCCATATTTTTGTTGTAAACTTACCTGCTGCAGATCAGAAGTGGGGTGGAGATCTTATGTCTTCTTATAAATGCTTTAATCCCATTCATAAGGGCTCCACCTTCACAATTTAATAACCTCCCAAAAGTCCCACTCTAATACTACTACATCGGGCATTGAGATTTTCAACATATGGACTTTAATGGGAGCATAATTTAATCCATAAGAAAAACTGAACTGTTTCTAATGTGTAGTGTTTCTTATGGGGTAAATCTAGTATCCAGAAACTATACACATTTTATATTATTTTGTTAAAAACTTGTATAGTTGTTCAAAAATTAAAAAAAAGAAATTAGTTTTGGCCTTCCTTCTAGCTTTACATTTCTCAAAATATAGTGATGTTATGTTAATTTAATAGTACACTTCACAATTATAATTATAACTATGATATATAATTACAATAAAATTGTATATAATACAAAAAAGAAGCACTACACTTTTGATTTATTATTATTATTATTATTATTATATGGTCAAAAGACAAATTACATTCTTTATACGCATTCTTGACAAATTTTGTATTAGATGTTTTTCTTAATTTACTGTGATATTTATTTGCAGCATAAATGAGTAGATGGATCATAAAAATGTGTCATGCTTTTGTGGAAATGGGTATAGGATGAGAAAAGTTGTGACATGACCAGAACTGAAGGTCAATATCGGTGGCTAGTAAGAGGGAGTGTTGTGCTTGATTATAGGGATTGAATTGTCAAATAATTAACGTAGAAGTTTATAAATTGTAATTGAGTATTTAAAAAGTGGATTGAGAAGCATCATGGAGAATATTTTTGAGGACAAAGAGAGTTGAAATTAGGGAATTAGTTTAGAGTTTGATAAGGTGTTACAAATAAGGAAACCTAGATTAGAGTAGTAATAGCCAGAGTGGATACAAAGGACTATATCAGACTGCTATTTGAAATTGCTCCTTTAGTAGAGATTGAGATAGAACAAAGTTAAAGAGCAGATAAGAATGCACCCAAACTTCATACATAATTTTCTGCCATGCATGTATAATGGATAGTTACCCACAGAGAAGTTGCACTTCTCCTACCTAGAGTCAAACATCTGTATTGATGATGAGGCAAAGCTTAAGAGCAAAGAACTGATATAACCATGTAAATAAAGATGCAAGATGGGAACATGGCGAGCTGAAGGGACTCAGCATTTCCTGTGGCTCTGGGTCTGGCTGGGAAAATCCCAGTTGATCTTCAATTTTCCAAGAGAGACCCAACTATGTGAAGAAATAGACACGCTTCAAAATGGGTACTGGCTTGCTATCATAATACATTGTGAGAGCTCTCTCAAAGAAACCCATCACAATGAAGCAAAGCCATAAGAAGCTCCAATTACTCCACCAAGAGAAACAAGCTTCAAGTGTAAGACACGCTTTCTGACTCAGAAAATGAGGAAAAGGGGAAATAACTCTCCTCTGCAACCCCACAGCTCCCCACCCAGGATCCCATAGCTGGAGCCCTAGATGAAAACCAAAGACATTGCATCAACATTATGATTAGTAATGCAATCAAAGAGGTGAGAAATGAAATAAGGAAAGAGATCAGAAAACAATTTCAAGAGATGAGAGAGAACTTCTACAGGGAAATGAGGGAACAATTCCATGAGATGAAGGGTCAGTTATACAAAGAAATAGATATTCTAAAAGGAGATGTAGCAGAGCTATCAGTTTTGAAAAACACGGTTAACCATTTCAAATCTTCACCGGAAGATATCAACACCAGAGTAGACTCCACTGAAAATAGAACTTCAGCTCTTGAAGAACGAGTATGGGACAATGAGGATAGGCTAAACAATGAAGATTTCAAAGAAAAAAACAAGATAAAAAGTTTATATTACATAATCAGAACTTCCAAGTAATATTTGATGAGATGAGGAATAATAATCTGAGAATCATTGGCCTGGAAGAAAACTCTGAACAGCAAACAAGAGGATTCAAGAACCTTTTAAGCAAAATCATAAGTGAGAACTTCCCTCACTTTACTATTGATCTGGAATATCACATTCAAGATGCTTATAGAACACCAAATAGACCTAATCAATTGAGAAACTCACCAAGACATATCATATACAAAATGAATAAAAGAGAAATTAAAGAGAGCATTCTAAAAGCTGCTAGAGAAAAGTCCCAAATCACTTTCAGAAGCAAACCAATTAGGATGAATATGGATTTTACAGAGCAAACAATGAAAGCCAGAAGAGCTTGGAACAATATATTTCAAGTGTTAAAAAATAACAACTCCCACCCAAAGATATACCCTGCAAAACTCAGCTTCAAATGTGATGGTGAAATTAAATACTTCAACGATAAACTCAACCTAGCAAGATACATGAACACAAATCCTGCACTACAGAACATTCTCAAGGATATTCTCAATTCAGAAGAAAATGCCAATGATATCCTAAATCCTTAAAAAAGGGTGAGTCAATAATCATATTATACACAAGATAACTTCCAAGATGACTCAGAATTCTGTAATT
>PVKS010054025.1:0-10205 GCA_004027875.1 Aplodontia rufa
TATTTTTTCATCTGGTTTTTGTTTTGCTGACACTTAGTTGTGCATGTAGACCTGGGGTTTGAACCTAGGTCCTGACATATGCCAGGCAAGTGCTCTACCGCTGAGCTGGCTCTCCAGCCTCTATTTTTTGCACTTTTTTCAAGAGAGAGGGAGAGAGAGAGAGCTAGCTCGAGTGAAAGAGAAATAGAGAATCAATTTTATTAAGTTTTTCATGTAGCCTTTCTTACTTCTGCACTTCCTTGTGTACGTGGTGCTAGGGTTTGAACTCAAGTCCTCATGCATGCCAGGCAAGCACCATAACCACTGAATCACTGAACCACTGCTCCAGCCCCTATTTTTTAGAGAGAAAGACAGTGAGAAAGAGAGATATAGAGACAGAGAGAATAAATTTTTATTTAGTTTTTCACATGGCTTTCGTTGTTCCCACACTTAATTGTGTACATGGGTGCTGGGGTTTGAACCCATGTACTTGTGTGTGCCAAGCAAGCACTGTAACCGCCGAGCCACCGCTCCAGCCCCTATTTTTTTGCATTTTTAAAGTAAATTTTTTTAAAGCTGGGTGTAGTAGCACATGCTTGTAATACCAGCATCTCTGGAGGCTAAGGCAGGAGGATTAGAAGTTCTAAGCCAGCTTCAGCAACTTAGCCATTCCCTAAGCAACTTAGTGAGACCCTGTCTCAAAAGAAAAAAATAAAAAGGGCTGAGGATGTGGCTCAGTGGTTAAGTGCCCCCGGAGTCAACCCTCCAATATCCAAAAATAATGAATTAAAATTAAAAAAATTAAAAGGACCAGGGACATGGCTCAGTAATTAAGCAGCCCTGAGTTCAATCCTTGGTACCCAAAATAAAATAAAGTTTTTCTTTTATTTTTATTACAATAATTTAGGGCTGTGAGACAGGAGGATTGCAAGTTTAAGACCAGCCTCAGTAAATCAGCAAGGCCCTAAGCAATTTAATGTGACCCTGTCTCAAATAAAAAATAATAAAGGCTAGAATGTAGTTCAGTGGTAAAGCACCCCTGGGTTCAAACTCCATTACCCCCCCAAAAAAAACTATTTTAGGGCTGGAGGTGTAGCTCAGTGATAGAGTGATTGCCTTCTCTGGGGAATGCCCTGGATTCCATTCCCAGCATCAGAAAAAATAAAAGCAATACTCAAGATATTCATAGGTAAAAGTCTTGCTGCGATGCTCTCTCCCTTACCTTCTTACAAGTAAATGCTTTTATTCATTTTATAAAAATATTTTTTCAAAATTCATTCATATTAAGAAAATATAGAAATATATTTTAATTGTCTCCCCTTCCCAGTTTTTACCCTACACAGAACACATGAATGATACTCTTCTGGAATTTTTTAATATCTTCCACATTAGTACACAGTGTCCTCATTCATTTTTTCCATTGTGGGGATGACAAAGTTTAATATGTCCCTAACTGATTGACACTTGGTGATTTCCAGTCCTTTTCTATTCCAAATGACACGTTAGCAAGAACTCTTGTCCTCCTGGGGATTCACACAGATGCAGACAGATCTGTCTGTTTAGGATCTATTCCAGATAGGTTCATTGGAGGAGAGAGCTTTTTGTGCTCCCACCAGCAATGTGTGAATGCAGCTATTGCCCCACCAACGATGTGCCTCTCAGACATTTGGGTATGTTTGCCAGTTAGGAGTAAGATTAGGAGTGACACTGAACATTTTTTCATATACTTAAGAATCATTTGTTTTTCCTTTACTGAGAATGGCTTACTTGCCTCCTTTGGTAGTTTTTGCCTGTAAAAAATTAACTCTGGGGGCTGGAACAGTGGCTCAGAGGTTACAGAGCTTGCCTGGCATGCGTGAGGATGCAGGTTCAAACCCCAGCACCATGGAATCAACTATGTGTCAGAGCAATGAAGCCATATGAAAAACTAAATAAAAGTTGATTTTCTCTCTCTCTCTCTCTCTCTCTCTCTGTCCCTCTTTTTTTTTAAGAGAGAGAGACAGAATCAATTTTTATTGATTTTTTTCGCATGGCTTTTGTTGCTCTGACACTTGGTTGTGTACATGGTGCTGGGGTTTGAACCTGTGTACTTGCTCATGCCAGGCAAGCGCCATAACTGCTGAGCCACCGCTCCAGCCCCTGTCCCTCTCTCTTAAAAAAAAAACAAACAAAAACCTTCTGGGTTGGGAATGTGGTAGAGTGTTTGTCTGGAATGCATGAGGCCATGGGTTTAATCCCTAGCACCACACACACACACAGAATTTTAAAAATTATTTCTAGCAGCTCTTTATATATTAGAGAGAATACAGGCCAGAGAGTAGAATTTTGTTGACTTGTTTTTAAATTTTTGGGGGTGCTTCTGGGGAGCAAAGCCAGGGCCTCATGCACAGTAAACATACAATCTACTACTGAGCTACACCCTTAGCCCCTTAAAATGATTTTTAATATAAGAAAACAAAAACTATATCTGGTCACCTTTCATATGTATGTACCGAGGTGCTTCTGTCATCTATGGATACCATAGGGTCACAGAAATGTCCTTGGGTAAGAGATGGGTTTTCCTGAGACCCTTTTTGTCTTTGCTGAATACAACGATCACCTTTTTCTCTCCCACAGGGCTACGGCATGGCATACACTGTCCACAAGTGGTCAGAGCTCAGCTGGGCCAGTCACTGGGTCACTTTTGGATGCTGGATCTTCTACCGTCTCATAGGCTGAGGCATAGGATCCCCTAAGCCCCCTCAAGACTCCTCCTCAGGGTGCCTGCTCTGATGGGGGGTGAGAGAAGGACCTACTCCTTGACCCTTCTCCATTATTGACACGCCCACACCCCTATGCACCCACATGCACACAAACATTTCCATGCCTGTCAATCCCCGCCCCATCATAAGGCGGGAAAGGGGTGGTCCCTGCTGGGGCCAAGGGGTGGGGGATACCTGAGGAAGCAGAGAGGGGGAGATCCAGGGCCTCCCTGCCTGCCTTCTTCCTTTTTATATACAGTTTGTTATTGTCCAATAAAAGTAGAAATACACAATAGGCTGTTTCTTCACTGGTCAGCGGCGAGTAGGAGTGAGAGGAAGGGGAGTTACAGCACAGATAAAGGTTTGGAACCTTGAAACCATGAAGAGGGAGCAAATTGGGATTAGTTCATGGTTAATTTATTATTCGTGGTTGAATGATGGGCCCGAGGATGGCAGTGCGCTGGGTCTGCTTGACTTGAGTGGAGTGGGCACAGATTTTATAGCTGAATGTGGGGGAGATCTGATACTAATTGACCAGAAAACAGGGATCCCTATTCTGATCGGTTGCTCTGACTGGGTCCAGAGGGAACACTTGACAGATGAAGGGTTGACGCTTATTGGTCTTTAAGACCAATTGAGGGTTCCAATTGGATGGGCCTGGATTGTGACTGTGAACTCGGTGCCCAGGTTTAGAGTTATTCCATTCTGGTTGGCTTTTTAGAATTGGAACAGCTGAGGGTCTCCATTGCCGATTGGCCTGCAGGACTGAAGGGCTTGGATTCTGATTGGTTCTGACTTGGAGTCGGGAGAGGTGAGGATTTCTGCGATCAGGACTGAGGATTTATTAAAACAGGGGAATAGAGGGAGCATGGCGAGGATTTTCCAATTGCGTGTGACCTGTCATATCCCTTGCATTAGGACTGCGCTTTGGTCTGGGAACTGATTGCTGGCCTATAAAAACAGGCAGCGGTCAGAGAACACTACAACGCTGTTTCACCAGCAAACGTCTTAATTAACTCCTCTGCGATTGATAAGGGTCTGAGAAATTGAAACCAAGAATCGTTACAGATTGGTTACAGGCGGAAACCACCCACCAACCTTGGAGGGTCCCCGCCTCCAACCCACTCCTGACTTAGTCTCAGCCAACAGCGAAAATGGCACCACGAGCGAGGATGGGACCTACAGCACACGGAGAGCTCCTATTGGTTGGGAGGTGCCTTCCCCGTCTCTCCATTGGCCTGCTCCCTTAGGCGGGGGAGTCTTGAGGGGATGGGCCCGAACTAGGGATATTACCTAGCGAAAGCGAGCCTAGAGAGATCGGGAGCCTGTGAGAAACGGCTGCTGGCTGCTGCCTGCTGCAAACGCGCGGCTTGGGTGAGTGCTCTCCGCTCGACTCCCCACTCCATCCCCTAGCCCTCCACCACCCCGCGGCCCGCCCTCGGCCAGCCGGCCCTAGTCTCAGAACCCCCCACCCTTGCGCCTGCGCCGGACCCCTGGCTCCCCTGCTGCTGTCAATGCGACTGAAGATCCGCCTTCTCGTCGGGCAGCTGGACTGGAGGGTTCTGGTTCTGATTGGTGGTCTCGGTGTTTGACTCCCCTTTTCCTCGTTAGCACCGCCCGGGAGACCCCAGCCTTTGCTACTGGCGCAGGTTGGCAGCCTGAGGCTCTGGCTGTCACACGCTGGGTGTGAGGGCTGTCTTTCTGATTGATCTTCTCTTTAATCCCCCGTCTGCGGTTCCCAGGACCCCCGGAGAGGGAATAGCTTTCCGCCAATGGTGCAAACACTGGCCCCAACAATTGACCCAGGCCTGGTTCCTGTTTTTGCCATCAAACTGTTAGCCCTGCTGGGGGTGTTGGCGCACGCCTGTGATCCCAGCGATTGGACAGACTGAGGCATGAGGATCGCAAGTTCAAAGTCAGCCTTAGCAATTTAGCGGAGACTCTGCCTAAAAATAAAAATAAAAGGGCTGGGGATGTGGCGCAGTGGTTAAGGACCACAGGGTTCAATCCCCAGTACAAGAAAAAAAAAGAAAAGAAAAGAAAAAGAAGAAAAAGGACTGAGGACCTGGTTCAGTGGTTAAGTGCCCCTGGGTTCAATCCCCAGTTCAAAAAAACGAAAAAACAAACAAACAAACAAAACAAAACTGTTAGCCCTGGTTGCTGAAACCTGGCTTGGTGACTGACTCTCCCACCAGACTGTGACCAATGAGTGCTGGGATCAGTTCCTGTGTGTCCCTCACCAAATTGTGACGCCTGAGGGCTGGGACCGGATCTGGTACCTGCCACCTCCTCCAGACCATGACCAATGACCAGGCTGTGACCAGTGAGGGCCTTGTTCCTGTATGTCCCTCACCAGACTCTGACCCCTGAGGGCTAAACTGGAGATCTGTTACCAATTAGTGCGGCTCCCAGAGGACTGGAACGAGCTTTCAGTTTTTCTGTGACCTTACAGTCAGGTTCTTAAAACAGTATACAATTCCATTAATTTTTGTTTATCTTTAAAATTAGATTATTTATAATCCAGTCTTACAGTGAGAATATTAACTGCTAAATTCAGTTCATTTGCATTTCTTGTAGTAATAAACTATTTGGATTTAATTTAATTTAATTATCTTACTCTGCTTTTTATTTCCCCAGGTTTGTCTGTTCCTTTTCTCTCTTCCCTGTAGGTCCACAGGTGGCTATCAGCCCACAGAGACATGGCCACCAACGCAGACCCCTTGCACCCATACTGGCCCCGGCACCTGAGGCTGGACAACTTTGTGCCTAATGACCATCCCACCTGGCATATCCTGACTGCCTTGTTCTCGGCCTCTGGGGTCCTAGTCGTGACCACATGGCTGTTGTCAGGTCGGGCTGCGGTTGTCCCATTGGGGACTTGGCGGAGACTGTCTCTGTGCTGGTTTGCAGTGTGTGCATTCATTCATCTGGTGATTGAGGGCTGGTTCGTTCTCCACTACGAGGTCCTTCTTGGAGATCAAGCTTTTTTATCCCAACTCTGTGAGTCCTGAATTCTTGTGCTGTGGGAGGGAACTTACTGGGCAGGGATTGGCTTAGATGTTTACCCACCCAAAAATTCTTCAATTAATTTACTTAAAAAGTTTATGTAGGGGCTGGAGTGGTGGCTCAGTTTTGGAGTGCTTGCCTGGCATGTGCAAGGACCTGGGTTTGAACCCGAGCACCACGTACACAACTAATGTCAGAGAAACAAAACCAGATGAATAAATAAAATTGGTTCTTTCTCTATCTCACTCACTCCAAAGAAGTTTTTGTAACTTTTTTGTCCCATATATATTTGCATGGGTCCAAAAACATACCACTTAGCCAAGTGTAGTGGTGCATACCTGTAATCCCAGCAGCTCAGGATGCTGAGGCAGGGGGATCCCAAGTTCAAAGCCAGCCTCAGCAACTTAGCAAGACCTTGTCTCAAAACAAAAAATAAAAAGGGTTATGCAATCATTTAATTCTAGAAAATTCACAATTTAAGCATTTATATTGCTTGGCAGGGAGAAATATAGAAGAATCAAGGGACTGGGGTGTGGGTGATTTGGGGGTAATTCTGGTTTAAGAACAAATGCATATCATATTGTTACTTTGTATGCATTTATGATTGTACAATAACTCAACTCCTTACTAAATTTTTTTAAAAATAAAAATTAAAAAGGTTCAGTGGCTAAGTGCCCCTGGGTTCAATCCCTGGTACAAAAAAAAGAAGTTTGCAGTGAAAATCTGCTTTCTCTCCACCAAGTTTCCCCAAACTCTCTTTGCTGCTATTATTGTTTGTTTCTGGGACTGGGAGTATATAGCTCAGCAGGACAGAGAGAAAGAGTGTGTAGCTTAGTATGTACACAGCCCTGGTTTCAATCCCTAACACAAAAAAATTGTTCATCTTTCCTTCCTGGGTTTATTTACACATAAATCACACACATAAGCCTCAGTTTGCTGAACTGTAAAAGGGAGATAATAGTAAATATTCAAATATATGTAAAGCATTTAGAACAGTGACAATTTACTATTATTTTTATTGTTTTTGTTTTTTCCTTTTTTACATAAATGGCAACAAACTATATACACTTCTGAACTTTGCTTGTGTGTGTGTGCATGTGTGTGTTACCGGACATTGACCCCAGGGGCATTCTACCACTGAGCAATATCCCTACCCCATTTTATTTTTCATTTTACTTAAAGGTAGGGTCTCCCTAAATTGCCCAGGCTGCCCATGAATTTGTGATTCTCTTGCCTCAACCTCCATGTCGCTGGGATTACAAATACACCACTGTACCCAGCTGAACTTTGCTTTGTAAAATGAGATCATTCCACAGGGTGCAGTGGTGCATGCCTGTAATCCTAGAAGTTCCAGAGGCTGAAGCAGGAGGATCACAGTTTTGAGGCCAGCCTCAGCAATTTAGTGAGGCCCTAATCAACTTAGCAAGGCCCTGTAACAAAATAAAAAAAATAAAAACAAGGGGCTGGAGCAGTGGCTCGGCGGTTGTGGCGCTTGCCTGGTATGCGCAAATACACGGGTTCAAACCCCAGTACCCACGTACACAACTAAGTGTAAGAGCAATGAAGGCCATGTGAAAAACTCAATAAAAATTGATTCTCTCTCTCTCTCTCTCTCTCTCTCTGTCCTCTCTTTAAAAAAAAAAAAACAAAATGGGCTGGGTATATAGCTCAGTGGTTAAGCATCCTGGGGTTGAATCCCCAGTACCAAAAATAGATAAATTAATTAATTAAAATGAGATCTTTCATTATCATAAAGAGCTTTCAAAGCATAGATGCTACAAAATTATTTGATTTATACAGTCAATATAGGGCATTTCCTCCTAATATGCTGTCATGGCAATATTTCTTTTTGGCCTCATGAATAAAATTTCTATGAGCATTCTAATATATATCTTCATATTGACCACCTCTTTCATTTTTGGGGGGGTAAATATGTAGAAGTAGACTAGCTGGGTCTTATGGTAGGTGCATATATAACTTTATGAAAAACTACCAGGGGCTGGGCATATAGCTAAATGGTAGAGTGCTTGCCTAGCATGCTTGAGGGCCTGGGTTCCATCCCCAGCACTGAAAAAAAACTAAAAAACAACTAAACTGTTTTAAAAATGACTTATACCATGTTACATTCCCAGCAGTAAAATAAGACATTTCTAGTTCCTCCACATCCTCACCATTATTTGGTATTTATTGCCAGATATTTCCTAAACTTTAGTTCTTCTAGTGGATGTAAATGATAAATCATTATGATTTTTTGTATAGAAAGGGACAATGAGAGAGAGAGAGGGAGAAGGAGAATCAATTTTATTTCGTTTTTCACGTGAATTTTGTTGCTCTGAGACTTTCTTATGTACGTGGTGCTGGGGTATGAACCCAGGTCCTTGTGCATGCTGGGCAAGCATTGTAACCACTGAACCACCACTCGAGCCCCAATCATTATGATTTTATTTTGATTTTTCCTTAATAACTAATGAAAGTTTGAGCTCCATTTAGCTGGCTCAGTGGCACATGTCTGTAATTCCAGCTACTGAGGAGGCTGAGACAGGAAGATGGCAAGTTTGAGACCAGCATTAGCGACTTAGCGAGACCCTGTTTCAAAATAAAAACTAAGCCAAGTGTGGTGGTGCATACCTATAATCCCAGAGACTTGGGAGGCTGAGGCAGGAGGATTACAAGTTTGAGGCCAGACTCAGCAATTTAGTGAGGCCCTAATCAACTTAGTGAGACCCTGTCTTGAAATAAAAAAAATAAAAAGGGCCAGGGTTGTGGCTCAGTGTTAAGCACTCCTGGGTTCAATCCCTGGTACCAAGAAATTTTTTAAAAAGGACTAAGGATGGGCTGGAGTGGTGGCACAGCAGTTTCGGTGCTTGCCTTACATGCACAGGGATGCAGGTTTGAACCCCAGCACCATGTGCACAGCGAAGTTTTAGAGCAACGGAAGCTGCATGAAAAGCTAAGTAAAATTGGTTCTTTCTCTCTCTGTCTCTCTCTTTCTCTCTCATTTCTCTCTCTTTAAAAACAAGAGGGGGGCTAGGGATATAGATCAGTGGTAGAGTACCCATGGGTTCAATCCCCAGTAATGTAAACAAATAAATAAAAACAAAGTTTGTACACCTATCATATGTTTATTGCCTATTTGGAAATCTTTTAAGAGCTATTCAAGTCTCCTGCCTATTTTTACATTGAGTGGTTTTGCTTTTTTGTTGTTGTTCTTTTTTTTTTCTTGATACTGAGGATGGAACCCAGGTCCTTGCACGTGATAGGTAAACATCTACTACTGAGCTACAGCCCTAGCCCAGGTGGTCTTTTTCTTGTTCTCTGTTCATTCATTCATTCATTCATCTGTTCACCTTCATGTGTGCCCTCTTTTGCATGCTCCCTACCCCTTTCTCACTGAATATTTCACTCACTTCATCATGCTTTTTTTTCCCATAGTGCTGGTGATGGAACCCAGGGTCTTGTGCATGCTAAGCAAGCGCTCTACCCTGAGCTACAGCCCCAGCCCCACTCGGTCAATCATCTATATACATCTGCCTCCTTTTATTCCACAAATGCTTTTTTTTTGCAGTACCAAGAATTGAACCCTGAGATGCTGTACTTCTTTTTTTTTTTAAGCGTAGTAGACAAATTGTATTATAGAAAGTAAAGCATAGGGAAAAGAGCAGACTTCCCCCAGAGTGGGGGAAGGGGACAGAGCCCGAGATGCTGTACTTCTAAGCTACCCTTTATTTTATTTTGTTTTGTTGTTAAATTTTGAGATAGGGACTTGCTAAATTGCTGCAGGGTGGCCTTGAACTTGTGATCTTCCTGCTTTAGCATCCCTAGCAGGTGTGGGCTACCATGCCTGGCCAAACACTTCTTGAGTACCAAGCAGCTACAGCAGTGCTGTTCTGTGGCAGACTTACACACATCATTAAACTTTCGAATCCAAACTGCTGGGCTGGAGCACTGGCTCGGTGGTTACGGTGCTTGCCTGGCATGTGCAAGTATGCAAGTTCAAACCCCAGCACCATGTGCACAACAAAGTATCGGAGGAATGAGGGTCACGTGAAAAACTAAATAAAAGTTGCTTCTCTCTCACACACACTTTCCCTTTCTTTAAAAAAAAAAAACTGCTACTCCATTGCACAGATGAGAAAACTGAGGCATGCAGAAGTTATAAAATCTGCCATGTTACAGGGGCCCTCAGCTCTCACAAAGGTTAATTTCTTTTCCTCCTTAATTCTTCATGTGTCTCTCTCTCTTTTCTGCAGGGAAAGAATATGCCAAGGGAGACAGCCGATACATCATGTAAGTGTTTGCCTCTGTCAGTGGAAACGTGCATTGGTTTGGGTTGGCGGTGGAGTCAGGGAGCTTTCACAGGGTGCCCTGTGGGCAGAGCACACTAATGCCAGTGTCCCTCCATCCTTTCTTCTGTAGTGGTGACAACTTTACTGTCTGTATGGAAACCATCACGGCTTGCCTGTGGGGACCACTCAGCAT
>PVKS010054026.1:0-10205 GCA_004027875.1 Aplodontia rufa
AAAAAAAAAAAAAAAAAAAAAAAAAAAAAAAAAAAAAAAAAAAAAAAAAAAAAAAAAAAAAAAAAAGAAAGAAAAGAAAAAGAAAGGAAAGAGCCAGAAAAAAATATATCCCCATTTCAATGAATCAAATACCAAAATATTTGAATATGTGTACAATTTTAAATGTGCATAAACTGGTATATGTGTGTAAATATATGTGAATATAATTTTCAAAAACAAAAAACCTGTAGGGTTGTTCAAAAAATAAATTTCTCAAAAAAATAAATAAATAAATAAAATACTTGGCACCAAAAAAAAAAAAAAAAAATGGATGTGATCCTGGCAGTGTAGTGAAGTTTGGGGAATTATGCAGAAGATAGGTATGACAATGTTTCTACTTGCCTCAACAGGGAAAGGGCTCACCAAAGATGAAGTCTGTGAGATATTAACAAAGAGTAGAAAAGGCCATGACTAGCAGCAGAAGAGAGCAGCAGATCTATGTAAATGGTAACTGGGAGCCCTTGCAGTTTTAAAGAGAAATGAAAAAAGGAGTAATTGACGATATCGTTCCAAATCATACATATGAAAGAAGATATCATATAGTTGAAACCAGTTTCACTGGAAGTGTAATTGAAAAACAAACAAACAACAACAACAAAAAAATGTGCTCATAGTTTCAGTTCTCAATGGGAGGCATCTATCTTTCTCTATTTAAAGACTCCTCTATTTAAATATCCCTTTGGGAAATGCAAATCAAAACTTCAATGAATACCACCTCACTCCTGTTAGAGTAGCAAAAATGAAGAATACAAACAACAACAGATGCTGGAGGGGCTGTGGGAAAAGAGGAACACTGCTACACTACAAACTGGTTCAGCCACTATGGAAAGCAGTGTGGAGAATCCTCAAAAAATTAAGGATGGAACCACCTTATGACCCAGCTATCCCACTCCTGGGGATTTTCCCAAAAAAGTTAGAATCAGCCTATTATAGTAATGTGGCTTCATCAATGTTTATAGCAGCTTAATATACTATAGCTAGACTATGGAACCAACCCAGATGCCCCTCACTTGATGAGTGGATACAAAAACTTTGGTACATATATACAATGGAATACTACTAGGCCATTAGAGAAGACAATATTATGGCTTTTGATATCAAATGGATGGAGATGGAAAGAATTATGCTTAGTGTAGTATCCCAATCTCAGAGACTCAAGGGCCGAATGATTTCTCTTATCTGTGGATGCTAGAATATATGGGGAAGCAGTAGGGTAGACGGCTAACCTAACAATACTTCAAATTGAAGGACTCTCAGAGTAATAGGGGGATGGCTCCCTAGGATACTTAGAGGTATGGGGAGGGGGAGGGGGAGGGTGGAGGGTATATGAAGAACTCCTAGGAGACTGGAGAGTGGGAATATGGGGGAACCATCTCAGAAGCAGATGTCATTCCTCCATGAGATACCCATTTAACGCAGGAGTTCTTCTGGGGGAAACTACAACAGGTGAAACCCAAGGTGGTCATCCATGTTTTGGCATTACCCCTGGATAACAAAGTATATATATACATTGTTTACTGTTGGTTTGATAATGTTTCCCCCTCAATTGTATCTCTATATACTTCTAATAAACAAATAAATAAATAAATATCCCTTTGGTGATCACAGGCCAGAAACCTGGATGAAAGGAATAAATACCCAGTTTAGATCCACTTCTGCCTACTCTCCATATCGTATCATCTCTTTGATTTCTTCTAGCATTTTCATAGTCCTTTGCTAACTAAAATAGAAATTTCCTAATTATCATTAGATGCTAAGGAGATTCTTCACGTAGGAAAAAAACAGAAGTATTCTAAAATAAAAGTTGGTAAGATGATCTTGAAATGATCTTACAAGTCTTTTTTTTTTTTTTTTTTTTTTTGGTTTTTTGGGATTCACATTTTGTTCTAAGTAACATATTTTTTCTAATTTTTTTTTTTTTTTTTTTTTTTTTTTTGGGTGTCTTGGGACTCACACTTTGATCAAAGTAACATTGTTGCTCTAATTTCTTTTTTTTTTATTATTATTTTTTGAACAACCTTACACGATTTTAACAAAATAATATAAAATGTGTATAAAATGTGTAAATATTCTGGATATTGCAATTATCTCCAGGAGTGCCCACCCCAATTACCCTCCCTTATCCCTCCCTTCCCTTTCCCTTTATAATTCTAAAAAAAAGGTATTAAATTGTAAAGCATTACATCTTATCTGGATTTAACTCATGTTACTAGACCAACTTTCTCACTGTCCAGGGTCTAGTCCCCACCTCCACCTATGAGTGGAGACAATCGACCCTTAGATCTCTGCCTTCAGCTTTTTTGTCTGTTCCCTGAAATCTCAGAACAAATTAAGCTGTTTTTTGGTGGACTGATAAGAAAAGCATTATAGAGACAAGAAACTATGAGTTACTTTTTAGAATTTCTCAAGTGGTCAAACAATTCAATTAAAATGTTGTGACAAAAATTAGTAAAGTATTGACCACACAATCACCAAAAGGGACCTAGAATCACTGAGAATTTTCTAACCATAGTTAAAAGGGTAAAGCCATTAACTCACACTAACTAAAATAACCAGAAGAGGGCAATGTAAGACAAGATGACATTTTAACTTTTACATAAACTTTCTACAAGAAAGTTTCTATACATTTTGGCAAAGGCTCATTTTTAAATGTTTTTAACAAAAACCTTGGTAATCATTTTACCTTATCCTGCTCCACGCCAGGCTCTCTGTACACAGTCCATTTCTGCCCATCATCACTGTACAGAATTCTGTAGGCAGACACATAGTAATTGTGCTCCACCATGGTGGATCCAGTGGTTATAATGCCTGAGAAATATAGAATTGCTTTCATTAGTGCACAGGGCCCAACTCCCAAAGTTGATTCTGCACTGAAGCATAAACACCTAAGATGTGCTGTGCAAACATTTTATCCATGGCTCATTTCCATCTCTAAGTACAAGTTTTCATCACAGTAGTTACTAAATCCTTGGTTTTGCTCCTTTGAAGAATAATTATGGGTGCACATAAGGAAAGAACTATTCTATTTTTGGCAGCTTGTGTTCCTATCATTATAAAATATATTTCAATTTCTGATTGTCTCCTGGGAATAAACAAATTAAAGATGATGACTTATTATTTTTGGTACTTTTAACAAAATTACTTAAAATCAATCCCAGTTATTCTGATCATTTGCTAGATTCCTCCAAATTAAATTTATACTCAGCACATGTGGAATATTAGTTATTTATAGCACTTAAAATGGTCTCTCCTTGAACATAAATTTCTCTTAATGACTGTAAGAGGTTACTATTTAAGTGCCTCAAAATCACTTTCGTGAAGCTCTACCTTTAAAAGAATTTTATTACGAAGTAAGCTATTAAGAATTAAACACCAACTCCTCTCCTTTGGTATCTTTTTAAAAATGCTTTTATTAATGCATTATAGTCATACATAATAGCGGGGTTCATTTTGACATAAACATACATGTTTGGAATTTAATTTGCTACATTTCAGTCTCCAGTGCTTTTTCTTTCCCTTCCCTCCTCCCTTCCCCTTCCTCTACTCTACTGATTTTCCTTCTACTTATTTATTTATTTTTAAATAGGTACATTATAAATAAACATAAAGGTAGAATTGACTGTGCTATATTTATACATGTATACGGATAATGCTGGCAAAGTAATTTCACATTTCTTCCTTTTCCTGTCCCTCCTCTTCCACTTAATCTCCTTTCTCTACTCCACTGATTTTCCCTCTATTTTTGTGAGATCTGACCCCTTTTTTCCCTTACTTTGCACTAGCATCTGCAATATCAAGAGAAAACATTTAACCCTTGATTTTAAGTCTGTCTTTTGTCATCTTTTATAAAACTATCTCCAGTAATATAAATGCCAGTTAAGAAAACTTGAAATCATATAATTAAATTTTCAGTAACCCAACTTTCTATGAAAATCTCAGATGTTGGCCTGGGCATGGTGGTGCATGCCTGTAATCCCAGAAGCTCAGGAGGCTGAGGCAGGAGGATCACAAGTTTAAAGCCAGCCTCAACAACTTAGTAAGACCCTCTCTCAAAATTAAAAATAAAAATGGCTGGAGACATGGCTCAGTAGTTAAATGCCCCTGGTTCAATCCCTAGGACTAAAACAAAACAAACAAAAACCCTGATCTCATCAAATATTGATTTCCAAATAAAATCAACATTATTGATTGCTGTAGAAAATTAGGTCTCTTAACCTGTTATCTTCTTTTCCTTATTCAAATCTATTTGTAGCCACTGGTACTCATCAGTAACAAAAGCAGCCCATGGAGGACCAGGCTTTTTTAGCCTGGCCTTTTCGGGTTTCCAACTGTTCTCTTGCCCTGTGTGGTCAGTCCACTCTAGGACAGATGATGCCGTTATCTGAGGATCAGCAATCACTCCCGATTCCATCCCCAGTGTTCCATAACAACCTGAATGAAGAAGAAAATAAATTTGGTTTCCAGATATAAATTCAAAATCTATACAAACTTGTTTACTGCAAACCTTCCACTAGCCAAGTCCTTCTTAGAACTATGACTTTGTGTATCATCAGGAAATCTACAAATAATTACATATAATATACATGCTATATAAATAGTTTTACTGTATTGCTTAAGGAATAATGACAAGAAATAAAATCAATATGTTCAGTATGTATGCAATTTTTTCAATCTGCATTTGTGGAACCCATGGATACAGAGGGCTGACCATATTCATTTACATGCAATAATTGTTAGTATAGAGAGATACAATGCCTTTCTCTGGGACACCCACCAGATAACTGGGCAACTCTCTCCTTTACCTCCTTCAGGTTTTCACTCATATGTCACAGTCTCCATGAAACCTGCCCTGATCCTACTGAAAACTTCAAACCAAGTCCTCCTACATTTCCTATCCTCCTTCCTTGCCTTATTTTTCCACATTTTTATCAGATTATAAATAATATATTATAAACAATTTATTTACTAGTTGTCAATCTTTCAGTACAAGAATTTAAGTTACAGGAGGGCAGGAGTTTATTTTGCTCATTGCTGTATCACTAGTATCAGAACAGTACCTGGCAAATGAAAAGTGATACTCAGTAAATATTTTATGCTGAATGAGTTAATTCCTTCTTCAGACAAAAGTCATCTTCTCTAAGGAACCCTCTTTGCCTCCAAGATTATTTCCTGATTAATACAGAGCCTAAAATTTATTTTATTCATTGTATTATTAGGCACCTATCTTACTCGTACTGTTGTTATAACAAGTACAAAAAACAGCAGTTGGCATAAGGCCTGACAAATAGTATTTGAAAATACCAGGTTTTTAATTTTATTCCCTAGGACTGGTAATTAAACCCAGGGCCACTTTACCACTGAGCTACACCCCCAAACCTTTTTATTTTCAGACAGGGTTTCACAAGTTGCCCCAGCTGGCCTCAAACTTACAGTCCTCCTGCCTCAACCTCTGCATAGCTGGGACTACAGGCATGGACCACTACACCTGGCTCCAAATATTAGCTTTAGACACATCATAATATTATAAAGTCCATGAAAGGCTTACCACTTGTCTTAAATGTAAAAAGACTTGTAGATAAGTGTCCCCTGAAATAGAGAAAGATTTTTTTTTAATGATACATAACATATGACTTCCTCACATTTATCTTAATGAAACTTTTTCTTTTGATTTGTTCCCCTCACCCCACTGTTTAAAAAAGTAAAAAGATTCCATGGTTAAAAATTAGACATCTGGTATTTTTCTTAGTCTCATTTATAAGCAGAACAAATTTTGAAAATCAGCACAAGCAACTTTCTCGACAAGTATCTGGCTTCCAGTTTCACATGCGATTGTGCAAATGTCAACTTAACTTTTATTTTTTTTAAAAAAAAGAGTGAGAGAGAGAAAGAATCAATTTTTATTCATTTTTTCATCTGGACTTTGTTTTTCTGATACTTAGTTGTATATGTTGTGTGGGGGTGTGAACCCTGGTCCTCTCTCATGCCAGGCAAACACTCCAACCACTGAGCCACCACTCCAGCCCCTTCAATGTAACTTTTAATTTTTTCTTTTCCATGAAAAAACTGACTCCAAGTTTTTCTGTGTTTTTAGTGAAAGTACATGAGAAGATATAGACAACCAACATGTCTGAGAGTGAGTTTCAATATCAGAATGTAGCACTGTCTCTGGATTTCAAAGGAATGGGCACAATGACTGGGCAGAATGGGTGAGCTCATGAAGATGAGGGGTGAGACAAGTGCTGAGTTTGCTATGTGGCAGGCATTAAGACTCCAGGGTCCCAGGAGGAATAACATGTTCAGCACAGACTCCTGCCCTTAACACCATGTTCAAACTATTAAGAAGACAGAATCTATCATGTATCTGCATTATTTTTAAAGTATAAAAGACAATTCACATATACAAAAGCTTCTTTCTAGAGGTATAACAGAGGAAAGACTAAAAGAAGATATACAACATCACGCAAAAGAAAAACAAAAGAAAGAAAGGTAACTGACTCCATAACATGGCTGGGCAAATAACAGCCCATGCATGGTCTGTTTTTTATAGTCAGTGGGCTAAGAATGATTTCTACATGGTTAAAAAGTTGTGACTAGAACAAGTGAACAAACAAACAAAAATAAGTGACAGAGACAAGTGGCCCATAAAACCTAAAGTATCTATTAGGTATATCTTTAAGGAAAAGTTTGTCAGTTCCTGCTCTATCCTGTTCTGGGTATGGGTCATGCTCCAGTCTTCTGAGTTAATCTGATCTAGGAAGAAAAGTTGGCTTCAGTTAGGCTTAGTATTATCTGCAGGACTGGGACTATCTAAGAAGCAATGTTTATAAAAACAGCCTGCTAAAACTGCATTTCTACTTAATGTTTCAATTTCTCCTGCTTTTGGTACCTAGTGTGTATTTATAAAAGAGCAAAATACTATAGAGAACATGAAATTACATTCAATATTCTTTTGAGATGAAGGGGACATTCCTAATACTATATCTGCTCTATGTCAAAATTTGTTTTATATTTGAAGTATTTCAATTATCCTTGATCCATCCTGGTTTGCATAGTTCTGCCTTTTGAATCTTACAGTAAGGATTTGGCAACAAACCTCTAGACTTTTACTCCAGAACATTTCAACACTTAGAAAAGAAGAAACAATTTTCCCATCCAAAGGGGAAGACTACAAATCAAAATAGTACAATGCCTCTACTCCTGAAAAACACTCAGATACTAAGAACAAAAAGGTTGAGTGCTTACTGCATAAATGATACTTCATGAACACCAAGAATACTGTAGATATCTTGCTGAGATCTAGCTAGTCCCCACCCCCACCCAGCTTGCTTATTATAATTAGCATATGTACTTACACCACAGATGTGACGTTGTTAGCCAAAGAACTTTCATAGTATGGGATGCCTTTACTAATGACAACACTGATTTGGCCACCCAACACATTTGACACCACTCCTGCATGCACACCAGCCATGCACAATGGTGAAGACTTGAGGAAGGGAAAAAGAAAAGATTAGTTTTTCATCTTTTTTTCTTTTTTGCCCAGTTTATCACGGCAGTTTTCTCATAAAAAATAGATCACTAGTGCTGTAACACAATACATTTTTAGCAAAAGAAATAATCCTACAGTAAAAAGATGAAGATATATATAATAGATACACATCTAACTATTCTAGAGTTAAAAAAATAAAATTATATCACAAATTTACGCCTATATCCAACTTACATCTCTATATCCATGAGGAATTGTTCCAGAGATCTCAGCATAAGGAAGCAGACAACCAGCTGGACAGTACTTACTGGGAAATGAAAACAAGTAAAAGGTTAACTAACACTGTACCTTCTGGGGAAAAACACCAAAAAGATCACACATGCATGTTTCAGCTCAATGTAATAAGCATCATCTCACCACACTGACAGAACCACCACTTCCAAATGCCCTTCAGACTTTGTTCCACCCAAACACACTCAATATGTCTTCATCCACATATACACAAAAATTTTTCTCACATTCTACATATTGCTTTGATTATTTTACTTCATAATGAATGGCAGACTTTAAGACATATTCATCATATTCCACGGGTGTATATGAATATTTATTATGCTGTCTGTTGAGTATGGGCTGTGGTAGGAACTGGGTTCAGAGAGGTCACCCAGACAAATATGCCCCCCCAGTCAAAAAGTTTATATTCTAGTAATAGAAGCCATTAAACCAATATATGCATAATTACTTAGATTTTTGATTCTGCTATTTAAAAAATGGGCACTCTGAAATAACTGGGAGAATTCTAACATAAGTAATACAAACATTTAGTAACCTTGCTATGTGCCAGGGAGCATCCTAAGTGTTTCAAGTAATCCATGCCAGAATCCTATGTGTTAAATACTATTAATACTCATTTTGAAGAGAAGGAAAATAAAGAACTGTGTGCCCATATCTCAGAGCTGGTAAATGGCAGATGGGCTCCAGGAGTCTGCAGAAGTGAAGCCTCAGCAGTGAGCTGACAGATACCCCTGGAAGTATGAGTGGGAAACACACTATGATCACTAGGAAAAGCACACCTCTGTGGCAGGACTGCCTGGTGTGTGTCTGTGAGGGTGAACAGCCAGCGCAGGTGCAGTGCAATGAGCAGAAGGAAGGTTAGAGAGGCGGACAGGGACTACACCATGAAGAGGCCTTGTGGGTTTTGGAAAGGGGTATGGAAAACATTTCTAAGTAATAATAGGAAGCCAGTAAAGGACTCTGAGATCTTACATACATAATCCGATTCATATTTTTTGAAAGATTATTCTAATTTCTAAGAAGAAAAGATACTAAGAAACTATGGGAGAAAGATGGGACTCTTATTAGGTTGATAGTGCACTAGCCTAGGAGAGGAACAACAGGAGCTTGGATTTGGTTGCTACAAGTGGAGGGAGACCAGCAAACTCTCTACCAGTTGTTGCCTGGGTTACTACTATGACCAGGATCCCTCAAATGCTGAAACAGGCACTTTTACCACACATGAATGACAGGAGGTTGGGAGGTGGTCAGCGACATGGGTCTTGAAACATGAAGATGATTTTGCAAAGCAGAGGGGAGTAAAGTGATTCTAGGCGAAAGGTCTGAGGACTCAAAAGCGGTGTAAATAACACAGTACACACTGATGAGATTGGAAAAATGGCTCAGGGGCTACTTGTGCAAGACTTTGAGGATCAGGTTAATAAATATGGGAAACTGGGGCTGGAGTGGTAGCTCAGCAGTTATGCTGCTTGCCTCGCAGGTGCAAGGACACGGGTTAGTACCCCAGCACCATGTACATAAAGAACTATTGAGAGCAATGAAAGCCAAATGAAAAACTGAATAAAACTGATTCTTTTTCACTCTCACTTTCCTTCTCTCTCTCAAAAAAAAAAACAAACCCACAAATATGGATAACTCATAATAATAGTTTCTCAAGATTGTAAAATAGGTAAAAGTTAGATATACTTTATAGAAAGCCCATTGGAAATTGTGTGAATGTCATTAGAAAAACAACAAAGATGAGACATGGAGAACCTATTAAAAGATAATCCTAGGACTAGAGTGGTGGCTCAGTGGTTATGGCACTTGCCTGGCATGCATGAGGATGTAGGTTGGAACCCCACCACCAAGTATACAACAAACTGTTGGGAGTAATGAAAGCCACATGAAAAACTAAATAAAACTGATTCTATCTATCTCACTGTCCCTCTTTATCTTAAAAAAAAAAAAAAGATAATCCTAGTCTAAGCAACAAAGTCAACAAAACAAATAGTAATGGAATGTTACTTGGGAAAGAACAGTAAAAAATTCTGTAATAGCACAGACCATTCCCTTCCCTTTTTCTTTTTTATTGAGAAATTTATTTGTTGAACAATCATACAAATTTTAACAAAATAATATATAAAGCTTCTGAAAATTGGATTTACCCCCAAGAGTGCCCCCTGCAATTACTCACCCTTATCCCTCCCTTCCCCTTCCCACAACATCTTTAAAACAAGTATTAGGTTTTGTAACATTACATGATATCTGGATTTAATACCTGACAATAGACCACCTCTCTTAATGGCCAGGGTCTAGGTCTAGCCTCCACAGATGAGTGAAGACATTCGACCCTTGGTTTTCTGGGTTATGCTGATTTCACTCAGCATAATTTCTTCCATAG
>PVKS010054027.1:0-10210 GCA_004027875.1 Aplodontia rufa
AGACTTGCCCTGCCCAGTACAGCAGCCACCAGCCACAGGTGGCTCTTGAGCACTTGAAATGTGGCCAGCGCTGCTTGCGACCTGCTGTGAGTGTGAAGTGTGTGGCACATGCAGAAGCTGTGATGGGAGAGGTAGAGAAAATGTCTCATGGGTAATTGTTCAAATTGGTTACATGCTGAAATCCTGATGGTGTGCATACATTGTGATAAATACAACATGCTATTATGATTGAACTCTCTTGTTCTTTTTCCTGTGGCCACTGAAAATTTTAAAGCACACATGCAGCTCTCATTTTACTGCTAGTTGGCAAATGTTTGCTTCTGCACAAGGTCCAGCTAGATTTTCTCCTGGTGAATTTAGAAGGTACATTGATAGGTTCTGGCTTTTTCCCCAGGTCGACCTGTCTGACTTGCTCTTTGAGGAACTGGTGCCTGAAGAAATGCTACACCTGGCATCAAATATGCAGCTGGAGTCCCCAGAACTCCAGGAAATGGGACCTGTCCAGGGGGCCCCAGAGGCTGATGCCTGCATCCCACAGGCAGGGCCTCAGGAGCTGAACTATGGAGCCACTGGTGAATACCAGCCCTTTCTGGACCCTGGTAAGGCGAGGGTTTTCTTTTGGCTCTTTTTTGACTGACTGAGCTTTCAAGAGCTCTCAATGACTCGGATTGGTTGAAAACATGGATTCCCCAATGGAAATGCATGCCTTGGATATGGGGTGGGATGGGGAGATGTCTGTCTGAGAATAGCAGGAAAAAGTTCAGTTTGGACAGAATGACATTGGGAACAGGCAAAACTAATGATCCTGCTCAGAGGACTATTCACCAAGGATGATATTTGGGAAAATGAAGGAATTTGGGTGCACTGGGTGAGGGATCATTTGTCCACCAAATTTTGATCCGTGGGATCTGTGATGTTTTGGGTCCCAAACTCTTCAACGTGCTTTTAGGGCATGAGAGCCTCATTCAAATGTGACACTTCAGCTAGTTGTTCTCTTCAGATCCTTTAACAGGGTTCAGTCACTTCCACAGTAGAAAGGAAATACGCCTCTCATCGAACCCCAAGCTGCAGGCGTGCTTCTCAAAGTGTAGTAAGCAGCCACTCAGCATCAGCACAACCAGGGGTGCACGTTTAAGAGCTCTCTGAGTGAGCACTGCACCTACCACCCTTTGAGAACCACGGTCCCAGACATGAAGGGGTGAGTTCTTGCTGGAGAAAAGGCCAGCTGGGGAAAGGCAGCGGGATTGATGCCCTGCACGCCCTCAGTTTCCTCACATTTGTTGGGCTTTCTGTACACGGCTACCGGTGCCCTGTCCCAGCCCTCTCCTCCCCATGGAAGCTTTGGCCCAAGTGTGGCCAGGATCCTGTTTCTCTTCTCCAGCAAGCACAGCTCCACCACACTGGCACCTTGAAGACACTGTGTGCTACTGACACAACCAAAGAGACCTACACATGCAAACAAGTGGAGAACAGTGCACGTTTCAAAATGGAAACATGTGATGTGTCCGTGGGTAGCACAGTGCCAGGGCTGAGTGGCCACGTCCCCTTCCACATCTCCACATTTATTCACACAATGAACATTAGGAGCACCAGCGAAGGGCAAGGCCCCATGCTGGACCCTAGGGACTACATAGTGCATGAGGCAGGACAGCAGCCCCAGCTGTCCTGGTGCTCATTTCTGGTGGACAGGGCTGAAATATGCATGGGACTCTGTCCTGTGTGTGATGGGAACGGCGTGCTGGAGTGCCTAGGATGCAGGTGGAGCCCATGGGGGACCCTCGCCAGCTTTACTCTGAGAGGGAAGATCTTTGCACAGGGGATGCAGGTAACAGCTCCAGGGTGGATTGGAGCAAGCCATTGAGCGCCACTAGTGAGGAGGAGGGAGGACACGTGGGAGAATGGGCCACATGCACAGAGGGCCAGGGGCAGCGAGGAGACCAGCTGCTACGCTCTCAGGGGTGCACAGGAGCACAGGCACTGCTGTGGTGATGACGTAGAGAGAAGGGTTGACTCAAAAGATATCACACAGGTTTGAAACAGAGAGTCGGGTGATTGACAGGATGTCATGAGATCCACAAGGAGGGTTAAAAATGGCATCCAGGTTTCTGGCCTGGGAACTGGGTACATGACAATATTAATCACTGACGTGAGAACTCAGAAGGATCAGGTTTGGTAGGTCCATGTGAGTTCAGTTTTGAATATGTGGAGCTTGGGGAGGTCATGAGTTTCCAGATGGAAATGGCTAGTGTGGACCTGAAGCTCAGAAGAGACACCAGGGTTTGAGACAGAGGGACCAGGGCAAAGAGGGCATGTTAGGTTCATTTGAATGACAACTGCTCAGGTGGTTTCCATCAACACACAGCCTGGCTGGCACTGGGGCTAAAACAAAGAGCCCACCCTAGGCCCCAGCAGAAGTAGGTACAGGGACTTGCCTTTTCCTCGTCAGCAACATTAAACCTTGGCAGCGGCACCCTGGAGCCGCACTGTAAAACACAATGAGCGTCCTTCTGTGGGCATGTGTCCATGGGAGAAATTTCTCAAAATGGGGTCACTGCTCAGTGGGTGCAGGGATTTCAAGATGTAATAGGGATGGTTAAACGTCCTCCCCGCCAATTGTCTCCGGGTATCTCCTGCTGCAGTTTGTGCGAATGTCAGTTCACACCCTTCACCTCCCTCTGTCTCCTCAGAGGGTTCGATCCTTGCCTATGATAGGAGCCACGGCTGTCCTCACCACCTTGGCACACAGACTTGGTGCCGAGGTCTGTGAAAACCTCCTGGATGAGGGCCAGGTTCACTCAGCATTAGCGATGCTATTTTATTCAATGAAAAAGAGTGGCAGATGCGAACCAAGGTCAGATGTTCGCAGGGATGGGTCAAGGTCACAGGCACTGTGAGCAAAGGGTCAAAAAATGCAAACCAGGAAAAGTGATAGGAGTAGGGCTTTCATAGGCCAGGGAATAGAGGCACTTGGATCCCAGTGCTGCTCAGGGCCACCATGACTGACAGGACGGGCTGGATTGGTGCTTACTCAGGGAACGCATTGGGCTCACAGGCAGAAAGAGAGTTCAGTTTGGGTCTGCCTCTCTGAAAGCTGGAACCTAGGAGCACAGTGCTAGGGTGGAAGAACTAAGCTGAAGGTTCCCTGGCCTCCATATGTGGTGCTTGCAGAAAGCAGCAGTGGGAGAGGAGGGCCCAATTGGGAAAGCACAGACAGGCTGCCCTGTGGTAAATTCCTGTCTACTAGATTCTGCTGCATGGCTGCTTTGGTCCCTAAATAGGTCTTTAGTTTCCCATCTATCAAGGGACTGATGTGTGGCCTGGTTTCAAAGTGGCGTTTGCTGAACTCTGCAGCCTTGTGAGATTCAAGTCCATGCAGAATGGCGTGGGACAGACCTAGGCACATTTCATGCTGTTGCCAACTCTATTTTGCTTCTCCATCCCTATCGTGGGGGATATTCTAGAACCCCAGATTCCTGCTACACCCAGTCCAGCTACCTCCAGCTCCCTTGTTGCAGTTTCCTCCCATTTTCTACTTGATGGCAGCTTCTGTTAGACCTCTCACCTCGGGGGTTATATCTGCTCTGCCTCCTTGCCCTCTGATTCCACCCTTACCTTGGAAATGCAAGCATAGCCCAAATGTGAATCCAAGCAGCTTTTTATTTGAAAACCATTTTGCTTTCCAGAATCTGGAATATACAACCTCCACTCTAGGAAAATTCAACTTCAGGTGTACATGTGTCAACATCCTTTGTCTTCATATAGTGCTCTGAAATTTAAATTTCCTTTGGCACTAACAAAGCCAGGCTAACTTGCTTGTGTTTGATTAAGCTAATATTTCAACATCATCCTCACTTTTGATCCTACTTTGAACATTTCTACTCACATTTCACAGGAAACAGAAACCCTGGCCAGAAATGAGAAGGAAGAGAAGGGGAGTGGAGAACAGGATGCCAGCCCCATAAGGGCAGTGAGGACAGGGATGGGCACAGGGGAGAGTGAGTGTTAGGAAGGTTACCTGGTTGTCCTAGGTGGACAGTGACCAGCACTGTTAGTTAGTTATTCGGATTTTTTGCAGAAGGATCCACTTCTAGCCATCAGCTGAAGTAGAGAATTGCTTTTGCCTGGTGGCCAACCTGATACAGTTGTCATTTACCTGGGATGGCTCTTAGGGAAGTAAGGCAAGCAAGCGATTTTCCAGCTTGTATCGCCCTCTCCCTGTGTTTCTCTGCCCATCGTAGTCAGTAAGAGAGCCTTTCTCCACTTCTGTATGGCAACACCAGAGTATGATTCACTCTGTGTTTTGACCTCAGCTAAACTCTCTGACTCCCAAAATACACGGGAATCTCTATCAGTTCACTGACTTCAAACCTAGATTGAGTCCTGTGCCTTCCAGGAAAGAATAGCTTGAATTCGTGCACCTGGCTTGGCCCCTCATTTGCTTTTGTTTTCTCAAAATTAAAAAGCACAAGGCAACACCATGTGTCAGAGGCTCCAGGCAAAGTAATCCTGACTGAGGAGGAAGTAGATGTGGGGAGGGCGGGTGTCCAACAGAGCAGCCTGCAGTGGAGGACAACCTGGGGCTACTCAAACTCTCCTTTCTGTGCCATCCTCTCTGTGTTCAGGATTTGCCAACCCAGTGTCTGACTGCAGCCGCCCTCAGGAGCAAGGGGAAGAGCCACAGGCAAAGGAGCTACTGGGTGCCCAGCATGTGGAGCAATCACCTGACCCCCAGAGAGGTGGGTGAGGGTTGATCCAAAGCCCCAGTGTCCAGAGGAGGAGAGCAAATTGCAGCCTTCACCAGGGAGGATCGGGCAGGGAGGGCTCGGTTTGTCCCCTTCGCTGGAGGCAGGGAATAGAGCTCTTCTTTTTTTTTTTTTTAAGAGAGAAGGACAGTGGGGCGGGGGAGAGAACCAAATTTTATTGAGTTTTTCACATGTCTTTCGTTGCTCTGACACTTAGTTGTGTATGTGGGTGTGTGGGTGCTTGGATTTGAACCCATGTACTTGTGCATGTCCAGCAAGTGCCATAACCATTGAGCCACCGCTCCAGCCCCTGTGAGCTTCTCTTAGGCCCCACCTCTGTTTGCCTTGGAACAGGGCGACAGATGAACTTGCTATTTCTACTCTTGGGATGTGGGATTGGGAGAGAAAGCAGAGCAAATGAGTCAGAGAACAGCATACATCCATTTTCTGTTTCTTTAGATGCAAAAGTGTTTCCTGTTGGCGGTTTATCAACTTACTGCCAGGAACTGCAACCTTCATTGGACACACCCCCAGAGGAGGTGCTGGGCCTCTCCCTGAAGCCTATGCACCCGCTGGTTCCCTATGCAACAGGGAAGCCCCTGCACCCTCTGGGTCCCCATGCAACAGGGAAGCCCCCATTCCTGGCAGCCCACAAGCTGAAGAACCCAGAAGAGAAACCTAAACAATGCAGCCAATGTGAACAGTGCTTCGCTTGCAACCAGCACCTCTCTACTGACATGAGAATTCACACAGGGGAGATGTGTCACAAGTGTCCCAGATGTGCAAAAGTCTTCCCTCACCGCTCAGAACTGGACAGGAATGTGCGCGTTCACACTGGGGAGAGATCCTATGAGTGTCCCCTGTGCCACAAGCACTTCTCTCAGGGTTCGCACCTCAATATGCACCAGAAAGTGCACTGTAGAAAAGATGCCTACCAATGCCACAAGTGTAGCATATGGTTTGCCAGCAGTGCGAGTCTAACTGGACACATGAAAACTCACACGCCGGAGAAACGTCATGAGTGTCACACCTGTGGGAAGCGCTTCCACCGGCGGACAGCGCTCACTCTGCACCAGAGGACACACACTGAAGAGAGACCCTTCTCGTGCCAACACTGTGAGAAAAGCTACAGACAGCGATCCAGCCTGGTGATCCACCTGAGAGTCCACACCGGGGAGAAGCCCTACGCCTGCAGCCAATGTTCTAAACGCTTCATGAAGAAAGGAGGCCTCATCGCACACCAAGCCGCACACTTCAGGGAAGAGTTCCCAGAAAACTCCCAGAAGGCGAAGAAGGCAGAGAAGGCAAAGAAGGCCCAGAGCAGGGAGAAGGCGGAGAAGGCTGAGAGCACGGAGAAGACGGAAAGTGCAGAGAAGAAGGCGGAGAGCACAGAAAAGACAGAGAAGGCTGAGAGCACATTGCAGGAAATGAGTCCAAAACAAGGCAACAATACCTCCTAAGGGGCTGCATATGCACTAGGCTGCCATGGGAGAACGCTTTTGTTGGAGCTCCTCTCGGAGAACAACTCTGCATTTAGCTACTTTCAAAACCCACCTTCCCAGGCATACACATTCTAGAGTATTCTTCTGCTCTTGCCACTGTCCTAGATTTCATTCTCTCCACCAAGATGCATCTTGTTTAAGTGCTGGGATGACAATATTTTTATCCCAAGGCAGCAGGGATAGAAAGGGTGACATTTTCTTTAGACCTGGGGTCCCTACCCAAGTTTTGTGAATGCACCCAATTATCCTGCAGTTATGCAATATTTTCACCCATCAAGGACTAGGCTGGGGAGGAAATGCACAGGCTCTTCCTATTTCAGTATCTGCAGTTCAGGGTTGGAACCATCTGGAGACACTGTTGTGAAAGATGAGGACAAACACTTTTCTACACTCCTGCCAGGCACTTGGGCTTTTGTGCAGCCACTGCCCTCTGTGTGTACTTTGAGTCTTTAACTTGGTCCATTTTTGACATGTGGGCCATTTCAAAAAAGATAAGTCATGCAGTCAGCATCTCACAAAGCACAGCAAATGGTCCCCACCTTACAAATTTCATATGAGCACACAGGATGTGTTAACCTGCAGGTCTTGCCCTGCAGAAGCTCCCAATAAGCATCAGCTGACTGCACTTTTCTTTGTCTGTTGTATGAAATGATGAAAGCGTTTAGAGCCACATATTCAACTTCAAGTCTAGCTTTGCTCGCTTTTCATGATTTTGAGATAACTTTCTTGCTTATGCTTTTGCAGCTGTTTATTATTGAAGTTTTCATTTCATTTCCTCTTTGCTCTAAGAGCTAAAAATGCTGATGTTCTCCTGAACATTTTATGTAATAATGCAGTTTCATTAATAAATTACATTGCTTCCATTTCTTCTTTGTTATCATTTTTCTTGAAAAATTATTTCATATACAGCACAAAAAGTAAGGATTGGATTTGTAGGGCACACTCCTGGAGCAGGGTGTGGGGATCTGATTTTGAGCTGTTGGCTGCATCCTTGGTACTTGGGCAGGGGCAGTGACATGGAGTGGCATGCCCACAGCCTGCAGTACTATTTTCTGTGCTCCTTTGGACTAGTGTTTTTGCACCAATTTTCTCAAAGTTAAAGTTCAATGTGTAACATGCGCCTAGCTTTTGACACTGGCAATAAAAAGAGATGGCTCAATTTAGGACATAGGAAAGGCCTTGCTTCTCCACGCCAGACTGGAATGCTCACCCTCAGGGATCCCATGGCTGTCTTTCTTCCTGAGAACAGACAGAAGTCTCAGCAGCCCCTCTAAGGCTTTTGCAGCCATCACATAGCTGTTGGTCCTCCTGCAGGCACAGAGCACCTGCAGGGGACACTGGGTGGGTTTTGTGATTCTGAAACTCCTGAATCAAGGGTGTGCTTAACGGTTTGCCAAAGATGTTAATCCAGGACAACAGGGACCATACCCGGCAATTGGTTCCCAAGACTCTTGGCGGTAGGAGGTGGAGGAGAGTTGTTGCAAGCGCTCCCTACAACTTAGGTCCCCGTGCATTCTGGTGGGACAGTTTTATGCACCTCCAGGAAACTGCATGAGCTTTGATCCTTAACCCCCTCCCTGTTCCAGCCTTCAATGTGGGTTGAATGTTCTCACCAATAACCAGATTCCACCAGTGAGCGCAGCCTGAGACCGGCTTCCTTGCAGTCCAGTGCGGCAGGTGCACAGTGGATGGGCAAGTGCTCCTCCCTGGCCTCTTTAGCGTCCTGTAGAACTTTGTCAGCCTCCACTTCTCAGACGTTAACAACTGAGTTTGGGGGGACTTTCTTTCTCCCAATCGTGTTTCCAGCTGACAAGGTGAGACAGGACTTCTCAGGCATCTCACTAGATCGTGAAGAATGCTGACTATTCTGATATGATCAACATACTAGTAGACCTGGAATATCTGCCTTCAATAGACCTCCCCAGTGCTGCACACACAAAGAGGAATGGATAAAAACCTGGAGGCAATTTTGATCCCTAAAATGTGAGGCTCTTCTAGAACGGGAGACGATAACTGTGGGCCCTGACAGTGGCCTCCAGAGTCTAATCTGCACTGGGCTCTGTAGACTGTTCTTCCTCCATCTCCTCCCACCTCGGTTCCCTTCCCAAAATGCAGGGAGTGTGCAAATCAGACACTGGCAGACAGGAGGCCCCTTCCTCATCTGTGGGTGTAGGGGAGCACCTCCACCTTATATGTCTTGGGACTTTTTCGTCCACCTGGCCTTCCAAGGTGTGCCTCTCAGGATGATCTTAGAGGCCTGCTGTGCAGGAGGCTCAAAGCAAGTGTGAGCACCCTCTGTGGTTCTCATTGCAGGATTTCCATTCCCATGTTGTGTGATGTGCTTACCGTGGGGAAGTCTCCCTCACCTACCCATCGATGTCCTTCTCCCAGCTGTGTGTCTTGATTCCTTCCTTTATGTGGTGGGTTTATACATGGCCAAATGCCTTCCTATCAAACAGTAGAGGACCAAAAAAAGTCTTCCTCAAAGGTGCCCCAGCCCTAATCTCCAGAACCAGATCCTATGGCACATTCTGTCACTAGTGACTTTGCATCTGTGATTCCCTTAAACTCCATCAGATGGAGCCATCACACTGTGTTATCCAGGGCAACCCAGGACAGTGGACACACAGGAGGGAGGCAGGAGGATCAGAGTCCTGAGTGGAGCTTACATGGATGCCTGGAAGTAGGCTTGAGACAAGCAATGTAGGTGACCGTGGAAGCCACCAAGGGCAAGAAAACGGTCTCTTCCCTCATGTTTCCAGAAGAAATCAGGCCTTGCTGGCACGTTGGTTTTAGTCTTGTCTTCCAGATCTGTACAAAAATGGACTCACTGTTTGAGGTCCCTGAGCATGTGATGATCCGTTACAGCTGAGACAGGAAACTCACACACCTGCCATGGAGAGGCTCCTGCCCTGGAATCGTGACAGGTTTCGGCTGGCTCTGAACGTGCACAGTGGAAGTGACACTGTGTGAATTCCAAGGTGGGGTCCTAGGTGAGCACAGGGCTTCCACTTTGTTCACCGCGATGGTGAAGGAGGCAGTTTCTGTGCCCCCCAAAGAGTCTGTGTCTGCATTAATCTGATGCCTGCTCTGTGTGTCTGTGTGTTGCCCACCTCAGAAGCTGGGCTGTGCTCTTTACTCCCTCATTGGCTGAAGGATCCTTTTTTGACTTGGGAAATTAAACCCACCCTGATTCTGAAACCTCTCACATTCATTTCTCGAGCATGATCTGCTTTTACCAATCCCTTCCTGAATCCCCTGCACCCCAGTGGAATGCACTTCTCTGAGATGAGATTCGGACAACTTTTTCTCTGTGAATTGTGGAGAAAAACAGCAAAGGCCTCTGCAACTGTCAGCTTGCTGCATTTTGTGTAACCACATTGTTTTATTCTGAGAATATTTCCAGGGACTCTCTTCATTCTGGTGTAAAACATTTAAGTGCTCGTGGAAAAATATCAACATGTATGGAGCACAAGAAGGAACAGCACAAGCTCTCCATTCTCTACTTTTGAACTCTAGAGGTGGCCATGCTATGTCTTATCTCCTTCCAGATATTCCACCAGACATTTCCCTCCAGAATTTGAAAATGGTGTCCTGGTAGACACACTGTACTGTGGACTTGCTTTCCTCATTTCAGCATATGCATGGCCTTCACTGGACCCCACATTGTTCCCAGTGAATGTAAGGTAGGCCCTCGACTGCACTCACCACAGTCCACTCAGGGGGCCTAGTTGATAGAGGGTTATGCTGACCCCTTTCAGAACTCACTGGCAAGTGAGGCAGGCAAGTGAATGTAGCCATAGGATGGCCATGATCTGAGCATGCAAGTTCCACCTCGTACTGCCATGAATGCATTTGAAAATGAGCAGTGGACACAGTCCGGTTGTTTAGCTGAGCCAAGTAAGCAGGACCAGTGCTGAGATGAACAATTTTTCAAATGGAATGTCGAAAATGGAAACTCAGATA